>JAECUM010014605.1:0-44319 GCA_016617855.1 Megalonaias nervosa
AAATAATTCCGTGGGCGCCCCTAGAAGGCTAGGTGGCATTCTGCTATATTCCGGTGATTTTCTCTAGCATTGATTAATTATCAGTTAAACAAAGCAGCAATGTCTACCGTAATAAGCATTAAGTGATAATGTCTATGGTATGCAGTATATTTTGCACTCCTATTGCTCGTGCATGTATATTATTTCCCAGGTTTGAAAACTACACATGTACTAGTAGATATGTACCGTTCAAACTTCTTTTGATTGCCTAAATAAATATGGTCTAAATACCAGTATACAGAAGTCTGCAAATAACTCCTAAAATATTTTATGGTTTTGGTGTAACGTCTTTTTCACATGTAAATAATTCAATTTATTATATTTTTAGCATGTAAATACTATAATTAATAATATTTTAAGTGTAAAATATAGAATGTTATTGGCCAAACTTGTTTTATATTATGTTTTCATCCTTATATTTTCACTTCCCCCTCATCCCACTCCCCAAAATATATCCAAATATTTTCAAGTAAGTTACGCTTGCAGCAACAAAACAGCATTCGCGTGCGGAATATATACGAGTCACGACCGTTCGCTTCTCTATGAAGGTATGTCCCCCTACTATGTTGTCAACAATCTGACTTGCTTTGTGTAAAAATGGTTTACAAAATGTAAAATAATGGAATTTATTGTAACAGATTAAGTTATTGGAAACCTATAGTTCTGTTAAATCACTGATATGTTTTGTGACGATTGTTATGGTTGGGGTGGGGTGCTCCCAATGTTTTATTTGAACTATTATAGAAGTCCCACCCAGGCTCCATTTTGTTGGAAGTTAAATTTAATGAAAGACAGATGTAAAGGTCCGAGCCCCCAGTCAGCAATGTCGACTGTTAGATGGTTAAATATGCAAAAAAGGTTGAAACACAATGAATGACAATTTAATAACAATTTAATAATCAAATGACTGAAATTTCCAATTACACTCCTTCCGCTCGACCCTTTAATAAGCCTATTGCATCGCTTGATTAGCAGTGTGAGATTGATTTCCACCTGTCCTTGTATTTCTACTCATCTGGTGTATCCTTTCTCTCTCCTATTTCTCCCAATTCCTTCTCCTCTCCCTCCTCGCCTTTTCTCCAAATTCATGCTCCTCCTCGTCCTCGACCTCGACTTTCTCTAGACTCCTCCTCCACTTTCTCTCCAACGACTACCCGTCTGTCGACTTCGACTGTCTCGACTACAGTCTCAATTCCGTCTCCAATTCTTGAAGACTTGGGACCCAATCGAACCCGAAGTTCTCTGTCCCCTAAAAAGCTTCCTGTGAAAACACAAGGAAGGTACAGTCTTCTTCCTTAGCCCTCTCATCTCACACTACACACAGCCTATCATCTGATAACGGCTATTAAATTTCTTCGGTCACTCATTCGTTCACATCGAGATAACCATAAGTTCTTGTATGGTAAAACAAACGTCGTAATACAGCACGGTATCAATTACTTTTCATACATACATCAATAAATTCCGTCACATCAATACATATTCCTAATCCTGTTATACTACACAATATCACAATAATCAGACGCATTCTTTACTTTACATCTCATACAAAGTACGCAAACATTCAAATATCCATGCTCTAATATATCCATACATCCATAGTAACTAATCTTACATACATCAACCATGTTTCCAAATTCACAATTCAAGCATGTGTAAATTCTAACATAACACATTAATAAATGCACTGGTTTACTACGAAGTATCCTAATAGAGAATTACAGAATTAATTCTGACCAAAAGCTAATAATCTACATAATTCCGCCTCGCATCTAATAATTCTCTACGTAGGCTCAAGCCCATTTCTCAAATGCGCATGTAAATGAAACACTACAAAGGTAATTCTACATACTAAACAATCTTAGTAATTAAGTATACATACTACAAATAATTACAATTATGATGCCATAATATTCTGCAAAAATCGAGCAAAACACTTACTGACCTTTCGAAGCTTTGTCTTTCCCTAGAATCTACCTCTAAGTTTGCCGCCAAATTGCGAGTGGCTTCTCTCGGAGTAAACCCTATTGATCTGCGATTTTTCAGGTGAATACTAAATTTTCTCTTACGAGTCTTGAAAGTATCATTCGGGTCTGAATTGTAATCGCACCCTCTATCTCAATTCCGATTGGATATCCCTGTGAACCGATCCAATCAAACTTAGCGGACCATGTCCCTCTAGCTGTCTGTCAACGCGGGGACGGATAAGAATACGCCTGCTCGCCACGTGGACTTCCTTTTGATCGTTGAACTAACCTTTAACACATAGTTGTGATAACTGCAAGCCTTTGTTAAGTCGTGCGATCTATCGCCTTTGCCAATTCAAGTTTCCGGTCTCTGGCTGGTCAGGTAACCTTGCGTAAGAGTTCAACACTAGCCCCGCGGCAATCCTTAGACATCAAACATGTGGCCGCGGTAATATTCCCAAGACAGGTAGATTATAGATTATACATGACTTTATAGCCCGGGCTTAGCAAACGTGACATGTTTCATGACCAACGTATGTTGTCAACTGAAACTGAGATACAAGTACGAAGGATTGGGAGGGCGGTGGGTTGTGCTGCAGAGTAACATTGATCTTCTAAGCTTCGATTTTGCGGCAAGTTTGCTATACAATAAAAAGAAAATGTTCTTGTCCTAAACAAATACGCAATGGTTTTTGTGGTATAAACAACAAAAACAATATAGTCGAATTCGTCGCTTCGCCACGCATTAAAACATCACATTTTTGTGTGTTACATTATGATATCTACGGTATTAGCGTAAGAACAGAGACTATCTTCTATATGCACCAAATAACAAAACAAGACAGAAATTTCCATGGCTTACTTTTTCAGTACTGCCTCCTTTTATAAAATGTCCATAGTCTGATTATTTCTTGAAAGATGTTAATGAGTGAACTTTGTACATCATGGAGTTACCGCGCGATTCACGTATCAATATATAAAATTATTATTGCGAGGGGTTGCCTTTCGTTTACTTGTGGAGTATATGAAAGCGTTAAAAATATCAAAATGGTTCTTTTCTGAAAACTTAAGACAAATTTGTTGAGTAGTAATTCTGATCTGTTGTAAGATATTATTTTCTATTGATAATATATACGTTCAACCAACAATAATCATTATGGTTATTTGTCACTCTGTCCTTTTCAGTGTCCCTTTACAAGTCAGATTGTACCATTATCCGTGTCATTCGATTATTGACATAAAAATATGGTATACCATGTATGGTTGTAGGACCAAATTGTCGCGGCTAGCTATTTACTTAATAACCTCTACAGCTTGCAACGGGATGATAAAGATAGATGTGTTTGTACTTTCCAAGTCTGATGACCAGTCCCCTAAAGAGCCGGAAAGAAAATAGGTTTTATGCATGATCTATGTACACCCGGAAAATGATAATCCCATTACACGTCAATTATAAAACGGTGTGAGAATAAAAACGAACGTGTTGATGGTACATGTATAATGTATTAGTAATACCCAGCATCTCAAAGATCAATGTATCTTTAATTGCTAGCTGAATGTGATATAATTAAGATCATTTTCTGCACGAATTTCTGTCTGAACTTAAATTGCAGACCTAAAACACTTTGACACACCCTACTATAAAGAAGAAGAGGTGATTATTTGACAGATGCTCAAAAAGTTCCTGGAATTGCGCTATAGCAACGCCAATGTATAAAGTGTAATAAGTATTCCAGTATGGCATACTTAAAGAACTTTGTAATCTAATATTAGTATATAATTAAATGTTAATTAGCATACTTAATTACCTATATAGTAATGTTTTACCGATTAAATTATAAGAAGCTAGTACGCCTACCTATATCCAAGATGTCGAAAAATACGTCATCGACATGGAAAAAAGATCCTGACGATAGGCGAAGACATGATATGATTCAATGGTGCACCAAAAACAAAATATTTAATTGTTCTCTTGAGAACGTAATTGTGTCGCATAATTTTCTGAATGTAAATTTAATATTATTAAAAAAATTAAAAACTCGTTTGAATAAATGAATGAATTACTCGGCATTAATTTTAATAAACCACAACCGACGCCATTCAGTACAGTAATACGCAAATGATGTTAGACGCGCAATGGATCAATACTCCATTATTATTTTCATAAAGATTCACGGCAGTTTTCTAGCAGAAAGAGGGCACTGCAATACCCTCTTTGACAAAACAAAATCCATCATACGTCCAAGGGCAACATTTATCATGAAATCTATCAATGAAAATAGTAGTATTCCAAATATGACTTGCACATTGACGGGTATACTGCTTGATGCACATATCCAATTTATTATGCGCACTTTTAGATTCATCAGCTATCCTATCTCGTACACTGTGGATCATTGAATGAATAACTATGCTGAATAAATTGCATGAGAAATAATAATTTGACTTGGTCCATATTTAGTGGAAAATAATTAATATGAATATTTAAAATTACGCCATAGTCATTAATCTAGACCATAACTGTCAGTCATTGTCACGTGATGGATAATGTTGTGGATATTCAGTCTTCACATTTACCAATGAATTGTGCTTAGTCATTTACAATACTGAATAGGCAAATTGAAACAGTTGGGAACTTGTAACATGGGTTTTTACAAGCTGACTAACTTTACAATGTATACAGAGAAATCCCACTTAAGTATAGCTCGAATAGATCCTGGTACAAAATACAATTGAAATCACGTAATCAACAACCTGTACTTTACAGGAACCGTGTCGACTTAAAAGCAATCCTTACCACTTACATGAACCATCTATTACACTTGCCAAAAGACAGGTATATTCGTACGTATTCCATACTTCAGATTTCCTGGTGAACTGTAATATGTCGTTCACAAGACAAAGAAAAAACACATAAACAGTTTGGAGCTTGTATAAAATGTTTGGATAACAATTAGAAACTATATATAGAAGACACAGAATCAAGCCAAATATACGATACACAAAAATCATGTTACACTTGTGGTAGTGTAGGGTGCAACTAAGTGTAAATTCCTTTACATGTGCTTTTTTTTCTGTCATTGGCTGTTGTACACTCATCAGGTATAAATTACGCTCAGCTTCACTGGCACAAGTGAAATATTCTTGGCCACTTCATAAAACTTGCAGCAGGTGGTAAATCAATAAAAGTTTACACCCAACAGCATATTATAACTTGCGCCTTTATCCACCTGTAACACCTAGACAGTACAAAGTTAAGTAGCGTGTAAATCAGTAGAACCTACATGGAAATGAATAAAAACAAATAGTCAATTCACTCTGAGTGTACTGAAGCCGATGTAAAAAGCCGTACACAAACAGCTCCTAAGAATCAGTATTAAAGTACATTTAAAACCATTCTTACTTACGCTCTGTTTGGAAAGTGTTTGATAAAACATCATCTTACAAAGACGTATCGTGTGACATCAAAACGATACTGAGAAAAGTCGAAGAAAAAGTTCCAACATTTTCACATTTCTCTTGTATTACTTCCCCTATATGAAATAAGGCAAATTTTGACGACGGAAAGTATCCATATAACCAATATAGTTTTATTTCTGCTTTCGAAAAAAATACACAATTTAATGCCCAAAAATTACACAGGAAACAGACATATCATGCATTTTTAACAGGATAGAAATTAGTCTGAATGCAAACTAGAGGGTCCTTTGCAATACGTCCAATCTTTTTATATGTGAAAGAAGCCTCATTTACACCGTTTCTGACGGAGAAAATCATTTAATTTGGCTTGCGATTATAACATATCTCTACAAACAGATGCTACCTAAGTAAGACTCTAAAGAAAAACATGAAAACTATTATCCCCCTTAACTGCGCATTACCGTGTCTCTTACGAACAAGATTCACTAGAAGAAGGAAGTTACTTCTATCATTCGTGTAAATTTTTCAAGCATCCTAATGTGTGACATTCATAATATATCTGAAATGTGACCAATTCATGTAGAAGGGAGATCGCTTTTAAAAATATTGTATCTTTGACAACAAGCATTACCAACAGCTTGTCGTTGTTTTATTTTTTATCCGGTATCTTCAGTTTAAGGACAATTATATTTATATATCATATTCATTTTTTATGTTTTTCGTTACTTTGCTTGATGATTTGGTATGCAATATGAAGATTTGCGATTGAAATTTATGGTTATTCTTTGCTGTGAACTTAATCTTTAGAAGTGTATAAACGAAATGAAACATGAAAGATCGATAGATTAATGGACGAACAAACGGGTAGATAGATAAAAAGATAAGCACATATATATATATATATATATATATATATATATTGCTGCTGCTGCATATGCCTTATACTTATATATAGCACTTAACATATATATATACTATATATATATATATATATATACTATATATATATATATATATTCACAACTGTATGAGAACAAACTATATCCGATTTCTAAACTGATAACTCCAAAACTATTCCTTTTCTCCAATCAAAGGGTTTTCATTATTATATATTTGCAAGAGATACGATTACACAAAATATGTGTAGATTTTTGTCAAAATACCTCCTTAAACAAACACTTGTTTAAAAAAAATGCAAGGTGTATTTGAATAAAGCAATTATCTGAAGTAGTGAGTTGTCAAAGGAGTAATTTATACAAAACTCTGCATTTGAATTTGAGATCTATGCAGACATTAAACAGAACACTTGAGGGATTGATTTGTCAATATGTCTGATTAAAAGAACATGGGTTTTGTGTGATGTTTCGTAACAAACGCAAAAAAATGCTCTTGGCATGAATATTTAATTGAATAAACCTTAATGTGTAGTTATACTATCTGCTCTAAACTTCACGTACTCAACTGGAAGAATAATTCACTCTTTTTTCATGGGTTACCAATTTTCGTGGACCTTTTTTTGATTTTACAAAGGACAACCGAACACTAATTCTTCAATGCAAACAACATGACCCATTCTCTAATCCACAAATTTAAGTATAGAATAAAATATAAGTTTTCCCGGTCCAAGGAAATGTATACTCACGAAAATAAATGAATCACCAATAACTGCCTATGATCGACATTAATGTGATAATCGTAACGCTTACAGTCAGAACTATCAGGTAGAAAGCATAGAACAAAATAATGTATTGCTCGTGTGTATTTTAGTTCTTTATAGTTTTGTTTCATAAGATTGGGAAATTTTCAATGTAAATAAACTTAAAAAGCATCACGAAATCAAACTCCCAAAAGATTATCTTCTGTACGAATATTTTCTCACCATATTTGATATTTGACGAAAACTCACTAAAAAGTTTGGTGTATATAGCACAGCCTATAGATGAGAGAACAGAACAAAAGAAAAGGACGGTTCACCTGAAAGTTGGAAAGAAAGTATCATAAATTAAAACCTCTTACATTTTAATAGTAATTATAAAGATCGAAATTTCGAACAAATATTTGACGTTACTTATGCAGACCGATACTTTCGGGCTAGTAATTTGCTAGATTTGCAGGTGCACGATAATGTAGATCGGTACGATTTTTTATGGTAACTATAAAGATCGAAATTTGCGAACAAATTGGTGACGTTAATTATGCAGATCGATACTTCGGGCTAGTAATTTGCTGGGTTTGCAAATGCCCTTTTATGCAAATCGATAATTCGGGCTAGTAATTTTCTGGGTTGGCATGTTTCATATTAAAATGAAAGATAAAATGTTTGTAGAGTGTAAATGTGAATTCTTATACTCGATGAATAATGTGTCTGAAGAAGTACTAAATTTGTTATAAATGTAATAAATCACTGGGATGATACAGTAAGGTCTGAAGTAAGCAACGTCTTGTCGTAAGACGTGACCAGTGATGACGTTTTTCTTAAGAGTACGGCTTATATAAAAAAAGCTGACCTTGTATGTTAAGGGCTATTATATTTTTTGCCTAAATCTTTATTGTGTAGGCAATTTTGTAATATTTGCAACATCATTTCCGAAATCTTTATTGTGTAGGCCCCCTTTAAATATTTTTAACTTCTTTGTCTATCTTTATTTGGAAGGCCCTTTTGAGTATTTGTAACATCCTTGCCTAAATTTGTATTGTGTATGTCCTTTTGAGTATTTGCAACATCCTTTCCTAAATCTTTATTGTGCTGGCCCCTTTGAGTATTGTAACATCCATGCCTACATCTTTATTGGATAGGCCCTATTGAGTATTAGTAACATCCTTGCCTACATTTTTATTGTGTTGGCCCTTTTGAGTGTTTGCAACATCCTTGTCTAAATCTTTATTGTGAAGGCCCTTTTTGAATATTTTAACATCCTTGCCTAAATCATTTTTGTGTAGGCCCTTTTGAGTATTTGTAACATACTTTGCCTAAATCATTATTGTATAGACCCTTTTTGAATATTTGTAACATCCTTGCCTAAATCATTATTGTATAGGCCCTTTTGAGTATTTGTAACATCCTTGCCTTGTATATTTGCCTCATGAAGATACTTACTTTTGCTTGGAGGGATTTGTCTTGCTGTGTATTTTATCAAGGTTTATTTCTAAATTATTTTGTTACCTGTCTTCTGTTCAAGACTATGTAGCCATTATTGTTATGATATGCTATCAAACAATTGGCATACATACATACATACATACATACATACATACATACATACATACATACATGGGTCCCCGAGTGGCTGAGTGGTCTAAAGCGCTCACCGTTACGGATCACTGCCATCTCACCTCGGTCTGCGTGGGTTCAAGTCTCGGGCTCGGCCAATGTGGGTATGTAAGAAAGATTGCCAGTAGCTTCTCGTGGGTCGGTAGTTCTTTCCGGGGTTTTCCCGGGTTCTTCCTCCATCATTTATACTGGCCGCCATGTATAGCCTATCTTGTGCTGAAAAATGGCGTTAAACCCAATAACAACAACATACATACATACATACATACATACATACATACATACATACAAGAAAGGAATATAATACTTAGTCTCCTGATTTTTTTTGCAAAATGGGATAGCTGGATACGCTGCCAGTATTAGTGTGAACAGTTCCTCCTGCGGTCTTTCTTGCAGGTATGTTTGATATAGAAGGGCAAGGAAACTGGGTTGACGATGTCACTGATAAGTCCTCCATTTGTCTACCTGGGGGATCCTTGTCACTTTTGGTTCACTCAGTCTAATCTTAATACGTGTGCATGGGCACCGGAGAGTGGTTACAGTTCAAATACGTACCTTCTGATATACCCCAATTAGTCGTGAAAAGTATCTCCCCAAACCTGGCCGCCAGGTGTCACGTAAGTGAGGTGGGACAGTGACCAAATTATTGATGTTAACACGTACTAGTATTTATCTGTTTTGTTGATTTTAATGACATTTTTCTAAACTGGAGATATATTCATGCATCAAATATTTGACATTTGTAAGTTCATTATTGATAAATACCTGCGTAGTTGGTGTTCATGTTGTATTGAGAAACAGACGTTTTCGATATTTTTATGAAGAATCGTTATCAAGATGTAGTATGGAAATAATTGGTTTCTAATTTGATTAGAGTTTTTAAATTATCAACTCTAAACAGTCATTTACTTTTCCAAATCGTCGGTTACTACTAAACTGTACATTAAATCTGAACACGTGACAAGACTTCTGCAGCCCTACATTCCAGTACCTGAACATACTAAAAACTGTTTTCCAAAAGAGAACATTAGCTATCAACAAATACATGTATTATTCAGAAGTTAAAATCTTGTAACAACGGTTACGAACGACAATTGTCGAGATCTAAACTTCTGAGCCCACTTCGATAAATGCTGTATCAGTTTTGAAATACTATCTGAAAATCGAGCAACCAACTAGTGGCATCTTGGCCATCTCAATTCACTTCATATATACCGACAAAATCATTTGCGATACCAGGGTGTTTTTTTTTTTTTTTTGTTTTTTTGGGGGGTTGGGGGTTGGAGGGGGGTGGTGTTTTCGTATTATAATAATCGTATTATAATAATATATTACAATACTCCCTTCTGGAAAGAAACTGCTTTATGATTACGTGAACGCAATTGTGTAGCACGAGCAAAACTTATTTTTTAAGTATTTTTGTTTTGTCGTTCTAAACTGGTTTTTTATAGAGGCGGTCCAACATGCGCTGGAACAAAAGCTTTCCATGCCAGTGCCGTCACGGGGGGGGTGCGGACCGCACCGGGTGACACTATCAGAGGGGGTGACACCAAAATGACTGTCTATACAATTATTCAACTTTTGTGCAGAAGGGGGTCCATGGGGGTGACACCATGAGTTACCGCACATGACCGTCTATAAAATTTTTGAATTTTTGTGCAGGAAGGAGGTCCATGGGGGTGACACCATGAGTAACCGCACTGGCTGACGCCAACCCTAGTGACGCCACTGTTCCATGGACAATAATATTTGTTACAGGTTTTAACCAAATAAAATCGAAATTAGGAAAATATTCCATATTTTACACTTATAGGTCAGAAAACTGGACAAGTATTATCGGTGAGTTAATGCATAACCGGATATAATAGCTGTCCAACGTTTAATGGACAGTAATTATGTTTTCCTTTATTCATACGTTTTAGGTCAGATTTTTAAAAAAAAAAAAGTAAGAACGACAGAAAAATAATGTAAACTCAGCTGACAAACACTGACTTTTAGTTTGGACATTTCAAATCGAGTCTACACTACCACCAAAACATGTATTGATCACACAAAGCTTAAAGTACAAATGCTTCAGTTTTAGCCACACGGAAGTTTCACTTTAATTTCTGTAAATAACACTTAGCAGTATCATCTAATGGTACGGTCTTAAATCCTAGAGCTCAGTGTAAAGATCTTGGGACGCCTAGGTGCTCCACGTCAAGTAATAGGATATTATGAACATAAGATATGAGATCTCGTCACATTTAATAGATGGTCAGGTGCGATGACTCGATTTTGAGAGTTAATATTTTGTATTAAATTGTACGCTTTTATGTTTCTTAACTGATTTTTCCTTTGATTGTTTTTTCTTACATGAGTTTCACTTTCACTTTGTTTCTTACTTGATTCTGACTTTCATCAAGCTTGTTTTTTAACGTGACTTTTACTTTGATTTTCTTGGTTTCTTATGTGACATTTTACTGTAACTGCTATCTTCCATCAGTTCATATGCGTGTTAAAACATTATCTGGAATATAACACCAAGCGTATATTTTTACTTTACATTAGCTTAAATGTGTCTTTGAAGATTCTGTGGGAATTAAAATATAAATTAAAAGAATTAAAATTATACTTTCGTGTATTTTTGAAAATGTACATATTGCGCTGCAAGGTACTCCAGACACCGAAAAGCTATCAGAACTACAACATTCCATACTTCTATGCCGATTTACTTGTTTATCCCATCATCTTCTGCTTAATCATCTGTATCGATGATTTCAAATTATATTATTTCCACTGAAAGGACAGTATCCATGGACTAAATGCAGATACACGCGATTGTATCCATGGACTAAAGTCAGATACACGCAACAGTATCCATGTACTAAAGTCAGATACACGCAATTGTATCCATGGACTAAAGTCAGATACACACAGTGGTATCCATGAACTAAAGTTAGATACACACAATAGTATCCATGGACTAAAGTCAGATACTCACAATGGTATCCATGGACTACAATCAGATACTCACAATGGTATCCATGGACTAAAATCAGATATACACAATGGTATCCATGGACTAAAGTCAGATATACACAATGGTATCCATGGACTAAAGACAGATATACACAATGGTATCCATGGACTAAAGTCAGATACTCACAATAGTATCCATGGACTAAAGTCTAATACTTACAATAGTATCCATGGACTAAAGTCAGATACACACAAGTGACACCTTTGTCCAGTTGTGGGAAATATTTAATTTCCATATACTCTGACGAAACAAGAGTTTACGATAACTGCATACACTTGTTGAGTTCATGTAAATTTTGCACCAAAGACAAAAATAAAAGAACTGCAAAATTATTAATCTTTTAGACATGTTCTTATGTGCATACGTTTGATGCAGAGTTCCATTCCAAAAGGCTCCAGACTTGGGAATTCTACATAACATAGTCGTAGTAAAGTTACGATCTTAGAAGCATATGATGGGGTGATCGCAATTCCATCACTCAGATAGGAAGGTAATCTTTACTAACATATTTAATAATATTAATATTTAACATTTCTACAAGGTTAAATGGGTATTTAAAGTATTTTAAAACATCTGTGTTCAAAGTGTCAAAATGCAAACGGCGAGAGACTTGAAGTAATTATCTCCTTTTGTAACACATACTTTTCTTCTGAACTATCTAAATCAATCTGAAGTCCTTTTCCCATTATCTTTCAAACATAAAATATGAATACTATCAACTAGTGTTGTGTCCGTCCTCTGGGCACTCCTGTACAACTAGTGTTGTGTCCGTCCTCTGGACACCCCTGTACAACTTTTTTCAATGTTTCATAAGTCTTACAACATAAATATGACTTATCGAAGCCGTAGAAAGATAAAATGTACTTCATTGACATTCCGATGCCAAGAAAGACACAAAATATAATGTATTGGCATTCCGATGCCAACAAAGGCACTAAATATAATGTATTGGCATTCCGATGCCAACAAATACACTAAATATAATGTATTGGCATTCCGAAGCCAAAAACAAACAACAACAACAAAAAAAACCGAAATAAAACACTAAATATAATGAAATGGCATATCGATGCCAACACAAAAATACTAAATATAATGTATTGACATTCCGATGCCAACAAAGACAGTAAATATAATGTACTGACATTCCGATGCCAACAAAGACACTAAATATAATGCATTGGCATTCCGATGCCAACAAAGACACAAAATATAATGTTTTGGCACTCTGATGCCAACAAATACACTTAATATAATGTATTGGAATTCCGATGCCAACAAAGGCACTAAATATAATGCATTGGCGTTCCGATGCTAACAAATACACTAAATATAATGTACTGACATTCCGATGCTAAAAAAGGCACTAAATATAATGTCTTGGCATTCCGATGCTAACAAATACACTAAATATAATATAGTGGTATTCCGATGCCAACAAATACACTTAATATAATGAAAAGCAATGCTTTAAACGTGCATGGATCTTATAACGGAAATAATCAAATAAAAGAGCAAATGCAGTCGAAAGACAATGCTAACAGAATGCAGTCGAAAGACCATGCTTAAAGCAATGCGGTCGAAGGACCATGTTTAAAGTAATGCGGTCGAAATACCATGCTTTTTGCAGCGGGTTAAGATAATGTGAGTTCGTTCGTGTTAGCTTTCTACCGCTAACGTATTCATGCATGTGTTAACGTGATGGTGCTCATGCTGTAGAACGTTATTATTAAGAATTTTATATACAAAAGGAAACGCTTTGTATACTGACAGTGACCTGTGCATGCAGTAACGTGAACTTTCATAAACGTACCTGAAGCCAGTTAAGACTTGCTAATGAGTGGCAGACAACGACGTTTGCGTAGCTTCCTTCATTAAGAAAACAGCAATATACATATACGGTATATACTGGCTTATAAGACGTGTCAAACTGCAAACAACACAGCACTTAATCTGCTGTATCATAATGCGCCTGCAGATCAGGGTCTATGTTGTTTGTTCTACTAATTGCTCCAACAGACTGCACAGACCCAGATGCGCCGGCAGATCTAGGTCTGTGCAGTTTGCAGTTGGATTCGTGTTATAAGCAAATACATACGGTATATTAGTTGATAAATTTAATCAGAATCATTTCAACTCATTTATATGTGTTATTTTTCAGTTTCCACTGAATGAGGCTACTCATGTTAACTGTATTCAGTCCCGTCTCTGGCATACAGGTATCTAGGCAACACGGCACACCACTCGCATGCTTTAATGGCACACGTCTTTAAAACTTTAATTTTCAAGCAGATATTAATGAAGATCAAAAACGTGTTCAATGAGAGATTGATTTATAACCGAATTCTTCTGGTGTGCTTGTGGCGCCATCTACGGCAGTTGTGCGTCGGAGAGGTTTTCGAAAGCATTTTCTGCACTTCCAAAGAAATCCATAATTGAAATTGTGAAACAGATAGATGGTAGTTAAAATTTTGTTTCAAATACTCTTATATGAGCTTAACTTACGCGACAGATTTGGCAATTAGGGCGAACATTTGCTATATAAAACACAGGCGTTGATTTTACAAATATATTTCTAAGACTTCATTTAATATTACTATCGCTGACAAAAGTCATTACGTGAGTAACTGAAAGTATAGTGTACTGAAGTTACTGGTATTGATCATCGCCACTTTCCACACCCGGGTAGGTTATTATTAATCAATATTCAATAAATGATCCGAGATTATGTCACATTATGCTACATGACATTCGTTTTGGGTTTTCAAGATTTTCTGTTAATCTGGTCAGCTTTCGTACTTTCATTTTCTAATTCAAATCAACGTTTTACAGATTTGGTTGCTTGTGAGAAAATGACAAATCGTTAGATCAAGTTTTGGGCAATATTCAGGATAATGGTTGATCATCAATCGAATAAACACTGCATTTTTCTCATTTCAAATCGCGTTGACTGATTTTTGTATTGAAAATTTAACGCAGCGTGGCGTAAAATTTGGTAAATTTGAGTTCACTGACAGAAAAGCGCTTGCAAGACAGTTTCACTCACCCTTTCATTGTCATTAGGCAAATCGTTAAAGGAAGAACTATCGAGGCATTCCGGGTTAGTTGGTGTGCATGGTGAAGGAAGTGACCCGTCAAAGGGCGTTAGTAGAATGCTGGAGATGGACCTCTCGCTCGCTTTCTTCGCTAAATTGATGTCCATGTCAGAAAACGTGCCACTTACTATTCTGTAAAAGTCGGTTGACGACCCAGATCGAGGAGTAAATGATGTTGACAATGTAACTTCCGCGAAGTCGTCTGTGCGAACCCAACCTCTCCGTCGCGGGGTTCCGGTGTTTTCTTTTTGAAAGTTTCCAGTTTCGTCAGGAATTGAAAGCATGTCCGTATCACTGATATCAGTATCTGTTGAACTGTCTAGGTCACTGATGGTCCTAGCAGAACTTACCCCATCGTGTCCTCTTGTTCGTTTATATAATTTCCTTCTGGCACTTTCTGGTCGAGCATCTCTCTGTGGGGAAGAGCTTATATTGGACAATGTGTCTTCATTGTCGGAAGAGTCTAAATCGTTTTTCTTTTCATTAAAATTTTCATCGGTACATACAACACTTTCTACTTTAGTGTGTTGGATAATTCGTCTTATTTGTGAGTCTGGTAGATTTCCAGCCTTCTGCTGATGGGCATGCTTTACCCTGCTCCTATGAGAAGCTCCACGGTGACCCAGACGACAAGAATGTGGCCTTGAAGGTCTGGCTGATAAATCATCGTCGAACACTACATCTCTCTGACCATCATCAGCCTTGTTATTTCCATTATTCAAATCGTTATGCTTCCCGTCCCTTTTGAGCAACAATCCGGAGGGAATATCATTTTCACCTATTCCAGAATCCCTCGAATCGGCGGGATGAAGTTTACCGGAACTTGGTTTAATTTCCGTTTCCGTTTCAATATTATATTCTGTGTCATTCTCAGGAATTGGTGGTAGTTTCCTGGCAGTTGATGGTATAAGAACAGATCTCTCACTGCCGCAAAGACTGTACGTACTGATTCCAGCGCCCATTCTGTTTACAATGGCTCACATCACAAAACAACTAGAATAGTATCGTCCATTCACTGTTAAGCTCCCATTACCTGTAAATAATTTAAACAATCGGTGAAAGTCATGTAAAAGCATCGCGTATTCACGCTAGAAGTCAATAAACATGCAACGCTAAAAGTGCGTAGATATGCCAGATATCATGGTTAATTCGTACATTTTGAGTCAACATTATTTCTAGGAATAAAGACTTTCTATGTAATATAATGGGTATTGTAATGGCAGTCCTGTTCATCGGAAGATTCTATCATGGTTCAATTTCTTTTCCCTTCAAACAGATCTTTAATAAACTATTAAATTTATAAAACATTCATAGTAAATTGATAATAGCGTCTTATGAGTTGAGATTCTATACACTTTCAATTTTAAACAAAAGTACGCTATATGTTTGAGATGGATGCAGATTTAAAAAGGGTCAGTAAATGTATATGACCCGTGGGATCTGAAATCAGTAGCCTCTGACGTCCTTGTCTTTGCAGATATGTCTCTTTGCAGATATTGGAATCAGTTGTTCCCATCCCCCCCCCACCTCGCACACCTTTAGCATCATCGTTATGTGACAATTTTGTGAGTGCAGATGGTGGTTCTTTACTTTTTTTAATTTATAAATAAAGGCTGATACTGTTGATAAATATCCTTGCTTGTTCGATGTTTATGTGAACTGAGAGACAAATCATTTTTTGTGGTTCAAACATTTGTAATTTTGATATGACGTAGATATTGGCCCATTTGCATGTGAATATTTCAAATATTCAACTATGTCTTGCGTACTAAAATATGAATATTTCAAATAAGCAAATATGCCTTGCGTACTAAAATGTGAATATTTCAAATATGCAACAATACCTTACGTAAAAAATGTTCTTGAAAAAGTACGTATCCTGCTATTGTAATTTTTTCAAACTACGTATCCTGCTATTGTAATTTTTTCAAACTACGTATCCTGCTATTGTAATTTTTTCTAATTTTTTCAAACTACGTATCCTGCTATTGTAATTTTTTCAAACTACGGCAAAATACTTCAAAGTCTCGATGCTCTTCTGTTACAGAATGTTTACCATAAATACTCATTTTTAGTATTGTCAAACTGCAAGCAACACAGAGACAGCAAATTAGGGTCGACGTCGTTTGTTCTACTAATTACTCCTAATAATCGGTATAGACCCAGATCTGTCGGCGCATTGTGCGATGATAAATCTGGGTCTGTGCATTTTGCAATCTTGACTCGACTTATAAGAGAGTATATACGGTACCTAAAGAGTAAATCATTTTTTGGCGACTAAATGTAAATATGAAACCTTGTAGAAAAGTAATTGAGCAAATCCTGATCATAAGAACGAAATATAAGTTTTACTATTCTATTTTTTACGTAAAGAAATGTGTGTTGAATCCTTTGTCAGAATTAGGATTCGGCTGAAGTAATGAATGAACTATCTCTTGTTACATTAAAAGCTTTAATAAACCCGGAAATAACACAAAAACGTCATTAGTTTTCACCAAAAGAGCAAAAACAAGAACACGGTTTGCTTATAATCGTTTGACTCAAATCTACATCACACATAAATATGTATATACCATGCAAGATAATACGTTTATATGTTGCTGTTCACTATATATATATCCTTTCGCCCACGATGAGGTAGGTATTACTCAAATGCTTTAAATCCAGAAAAGAAATATATAGAAATTGGTCTTTACTTATCAGAAATAATGCCTTCAGCTTATATTTATGGGTAAACTGTTACGTTATGATCAATCATAACATAGCATTGGATAGTTCTAATTAATACCTGCTCCAGTAACAAGACTCGTCACATGGAGACATTTTTATAACTGGAGAAACACTTGCCCTTACAGCCGATCTTACCACTCTGCTCACACTGTATTGACCAGCTTTCCCGTAGGTTTATCAAACTGAAACTGTTAGCATGTGAACACATGTTTCTTGTTTGCCTGTTTTCTTACTTATTCGAATATATGGGTCCATTGGGTCATATAAGTTAACCGACGGCGACAAGTCCCTCTGGTAACATTAGAGTGTTGTAAGGATATAAATTACCCTCCCTAACAAGCATGTTTTAACACCTTATGAAAAGTTTGATGCATTCAAAGATATCTATCACTCAGCTAATACAAACATTGTTAGTGGGCGAGTCAGTAAAACTACAAGTCCTGCCCGAACGAAGTATTGAAATGTCAGTGTCAGACAAATTTGAACACAATGATTTATATTAAAATAAATCAACGACTTGAGTCAGACGGAAAGCTGCCTCTGAAGTGGTCTATTCATAGTGGCATTGTAAAAGTGGTAACGAGATTGTATTTGTTGAGCGACATCCGATTTTAGTACGAGTACAGATCACACATTTTCTCATGAAAGCCTGTAAGATAAATGCCATCTTGGACAGTTCTATCTTACAATGTATTGATGTTTCATGATATATGTGTAAAAATACTGGGATTTCTTACTCAAATACCCCCTAACATTCTCGTATGGAACTAAAACATCCTTGAGGAAAATTTAAGACAAAATAAGAATTCCTTTTGATTAGTTACTATGCATTTGTTTTTAAATTCAGAAAAATACTTTTGTGCAAGACATGTATGGTGTTAGTTGTGCAATTAACTCCAGGTGTAACGAAGCCCTTACCCCCAAAATATATCTTTATATCCAAATTTCGTTGTAACCGAGAATTTCTTTTCCAACACAGGAAGGGACCTTGGGATTTGCTCAGAGATTTCTTTACATCCGGTTACGTTACAAAAGAAGTTTATTGAATTAATTCTTCAATCTAAGAAACGTTCGTAAAGATGTACAAAAGAGTAAAATATGTAAGTATTCTCGACTTTAGCATTACCATCCATTATGGTAATTGCCTTTTAATTGAAATTTTTGCCTTTGTCTGAGAAGCATTGATTAATATTTTTGTATGCCTTTTATAAAGGATATATTTGTACGTTCAGCTTTGACTAAAAAGATGCAATGGCGATGAAAATCTGAAGAGAAGAAAATAATTAATAATCTTATTAACCAGATATTTTTCCTTGTCCATATCTAAACCTCCCTTTAGAAGAAAGAGAGGTGAAATTCTATAAAAAGTTAGGCTCGTACACATGTTGAAATCTACATTTTCATACAAAAGCAGATCTATATTTCTAATTTCCTTATGTTCTTATACGTTGTTTTGGTGAGATTTAATATAAATCTGGCCTAATCAATTATAAATAAAAACACCAATTAATGTCATTGGACAGCGTGATGAAAATTTTTTTAACAAAGTGAGAACGTAGCTTCTAATATTAACAGGAAATATATTCTTCGTGAAATAGTACATGTTTGTCTTTTGTCATCGTCGTTGTTGTTTTGTTGCTTTTGTGTTTTTTTGTTTTTTTTTTAAATTAATTCTGAAATATAAATTATTTTAATCAATTAAGAACAAGTACTAATACATTTTCTGAAACATTAATCAAATTTTGACAAATGTTATATTCATAAAATTTATATCGATAGCCTTAGAAATTTAAATCTTTTTTTATGAGAAGACCTACACAGCGTGGAGTTAGTTTTGATTTTTTAATTTTTCATCAGCCTGTCAAAGATTATGTAGTTAAGGCGATTATTATTATTATTATTACGGGGGGGGGGAGGGGCGGTGCGTTCGCATGAACTTTTTCGGAGGATGGGGTGGAGCCAAAATCAAAGTTGCTATATATATTTTCTGCATAATGAATTTAGAAAAAAATGTGGGTGATTGCAAATTATTATTATTATTATTACATTTCTTGGTTGTTTTTGTTTGATTGGCAAAGACTTCAATGTATGACTATTGCTCATTGGTTGTTTTTGTTTGATTGGCAAAGACTTCAATGTATGACTATTGCTCATTGGTTATATGTGCAAGTCAACACTCTGTAAGGTCTTATTTGCAACGTTAAGCAACCTTTGCAGGAAAGAAAACCTGACATTTTAAAAATAATAAGGCACGAGCCGAAAAAAGTATCATTCGCTCGATTCAACAATCAGAATTAATATAATAAGCTGAATAAATATTTCCTTTCATACACGCTGCTTATAATACTTATGTATTCAATTTAACTGACAGAATATATTTTTGATGAGTATTCTGGCATCAACTATACACATGCATGTACACATAGATAGATAAGCAAACAGACATGTAAATAAACTAGTACATGGATCAATAAATTTCTCACCGAAAAACAAAAATACCTCAAACACTAGATATAAACGCAGGACGAAGACATGGAAAGTCCGGTCCAAGAAACATCCACATTCCACAAACATTCCTAATAATGCGTACACGCATTTTTTGCGATGATGATTTGCTAGCGTCTTCATTGCATGCGTTAAGGAATGAAAAGCACGTAAATTTCAAAACTTAAAGTTCCACGCAAAATAACTACTAAATTCGATCAATGTGAAATATAGCTATGTCTAAAATACACACCTGATAATATTAGATGCATCGAATTTAAATCCCATCTATCCGGACGGATAAAACAACAAAACAGCACACGATAAATGGAAATCCGTTACAACCTAGAACCGAATGCACAAACGTGGGGAAATCAGCGAGCATGTGGTAGGCTTTACACACACTATTTTCTTCGCCTTAAATAGTGCCGCTTTAAGATAATGTCACACCTGTGTAACTAATCCAGATTATCGGACAACAGCTGATTATATCGCTATCAAAAAGATCGCTGATCCTAAACAGAGATTATTACTAATATAAGGTAGTATATTGGGTGTTCTAAAAGCTGCATTTATAGCTCGAATTTCTTAGTCCTCTTGGTGAAACTATATTCACTTATCAATCCAGATCGATAGTAGAATAATACTAGGGCCCAGTTTAAAAACTTTGGAGCAGTGTATGCGACGCGGAAATACATAGTTTCCTTTTCAGCCAAACTTCTGTACATTTTATCAGTATTTTCTGCTAGTAGTAAACCTACACGTAGTTTTGTTAGGGACAACGGAACAGGGATTTTTTTTATCAACCAAGACTTGTTGTGTGTGTGTGTGTGTGTGTGTGTGTGTGTGTGTGTGTGTGTGTGGTCGTCCTGCTGCCTTGGGTGTGGGCTTCATTCCCCTCTCTCTCTCTCTCTCTCTCTCTCTCTCTCAACAAGGTGTTCTCGTCATTTCTGTACTTTTTGACGATTTGCAGAACAAAAATTATAATAATATTGCAATACACGAGATCACAGTAGTACTACTAGTAGTAGTAGCAGTGGTAATAATAATAATAATAATAATAATAATAATAATAATAATAATAATAATAAATAGTAGTAGTAGTAGTTATCAAAGTTACTAGCGAATTTAGAACTTGAATATCTTATAAATTTATTGAAAACGTGGCATTCTGGCATAGACATTTCTTGTAAAGGCATAATACAATATTTGTAAAACATTAAATTCTTTAAAATTATTTAAAAGTTTACAAATAAAGAGTGAAATGTTTTCTACGACTGACAACCATATATTGCCCATATAGGAAGTAATTGAGACAAACTTCACAAGTTCCAGTGTTTTCTTAAAACCGATAATTTCTGTCATGGCATTATTGGATTGCGGTCTGCATACAAGATTTCGCTGCCTCCGAAACTGAAGAGCTTTACAAAATGTCAATCTATGCACCGACGACACTAAAGATTTCACAAAGGACGTGCTCCAAAAAGTATGACCAATATTACGGTTGCAAAAACCCGTGTTAACTCGTTTTTAAAAAGAATGTAACTTAGTTCCAATTATAATCAAGGCACATTTAGAATGACCTGAGCGAGTCATGAAAATAACAAAATAGTGGGACCAAGTGATTGGAACTACTTTGTTACAGACGTGTCTTCAGAGCTGGTTGGTTTAGGGATAATATCTAAAACTGGATAATAAATCGCCAGATAGCAAAGTCACTTATTTAGCGACAATGGCGCAGTGGTGATTGAGGACTCACGGTACTAATTCAGTTCCGATTGTAAACCTACGCAAACACCATGATATTAAAATTTCAATACTTTTAAATTTCTGAGTGCTCATAATCAAACATATATTTTTCAGTATAGATGCATCCTGGATGACAGCTTCGTTGTAAAGAAAAGGATATGAACCGCGGCATTTCCTGGTCTTACATGTGTTTGAAACATGTGCTTTCAATTCCGCACCAAAGAGTCAGGTGCTAATTTCAGTCAGATCTGATTGGATGACAGAAGGCCAGTAGCAGAACATTTCTCTTTCTCTTGTCGTACTTTCAATGATATCATACAAACTGCAACTGCATCTGTAGTTTCCAAAACCAGGAAATTAAAGGAAGCTTACTAGACACGCCGCCCAAGAAAATTGAAACCAAGAAGACTTTTTGTATTGCTGATTTTGTTGAGGTTACTGCTGTCATTACAGACAAATGAATTATCTGGGATATAATCTACGGTTACATTATATTAAGAAAACAGATGGCGCTATTATTCCTCCTTTAGTAGGTCAATAACAACTAAGTTGCCATTTTACCAACGAGGTTCAGACCAATAGGAATTATTATCTGAAATTTTGAAACAACACTTCCATTAGGCATGCAGTGAGAGAGAGAGAGGGAGAGAGACGTACCAAGGCAGATTAAGACGACAGGTCATCTTTGGGCAAATAATAATTCACATATATGCTTCTTTTTCTAAAAATAAAATTGTGTGGATTTGTGTTGTTTAGCAAGATGCCGTCTTATGTAAAGAAGTGCGTATGGAAGTAATGTGTTTATAAGCATGGTTTTTGTGTTTTTATAAATCACACGTAGCACTCCATGACTTGTTTAGACTGTAGATATTTTAAAGGGACTTTATCGAGCGTCACAACAACCTAAAGAATTCACTATATAAATCTATCTTCTCTCTAAATTAATAAAATACGGTTTTGAAACCTTAAGCTCTAGTTTGCAACAGATATCTAATATAATCTAGGATTGCTTTTAAGCCCTTTTCTTTCCAGAGGAAGGTTTGTTGATTAAAAGTAAAACAACATGAAAGTGTTGGAAGAGTGTAACAGAAGTGGTCATATATGACAGGGTGCAGTCGGGGCACGAGGAAATGGCTTCAAATAAGACACTGGAGAATGCATTGATTTAAATGCCGTGAATCTCTGAGTATAATGTGAACTGTAATCTAGAACTTATCAAAACAATCGAAATGAAAATGTGAATTTTCTTTTCAGTACCTAAGTTGTCCTTAGTTACCGTTCGTAAATTTCTTTCTTCGTTCATTATAGGTGATATTGTATCTTGGTTTTATTGTAATTGTTTAGTATAACCGATGTAAACAAAGAAACCCTCTCTCAGATTATGTGTCTGGCATCAATATTTAACAGTTTACTACCACCACCACTACAGTGACATTTTTTTTTTGGGGGGGGGGTATCAGGTGGATCAAACTACAACACCGGGAGAAGAAGACAGACAATCTATAACCAATCACTTCACTTCACATATCACACCACTGAAATGGAACCCGGGATATCGAGGGGCGGTTACTTCACTTCACGGCAGTCCTTACGGATGTTAAAGGCGCTAACCACACGCAAATCTCTATCGTAATTTAATACATTCCTTTTCCGATGCGCTTCTAAATTATCATATCCTTGAAACTTGAAGCGCCAACTCGAGCTCAGGCTAAATTTAGTCAGATCAAATACAACGCCATAGTCTTATCAATGTTGTGAACAATCAACACAATGTCAGTCATCACAAGCAGAGCGAATCAGCGGTTTAGAACTTTCTACTCTAATTTTTGATCTTAAGTTAAACATCACTTTTAAAACAAAATTTAACCTTGAGTTCGATTTTAAGTTTCTTGCTCAGATCTATGTACTTCGAGCATCATCTGGTTTTGAGTTATGGGCCTAGTAATAGATGAACTACGAATATCGTCGTGGTTTTGAGCTTATTCCTCATATCTGTCTGTTTTGCTGGTATCATCTGATTTTAATTTTCTCCTCAAATCTGGATGTACTATGAGTATCATCATGGTTTTGAGTTCCAGGCCGAGTCCTAGATGTGCTACGAGCATAATCTGGTTTTGAGTCTTGGGCCTAGTCCAAGATGTGCTGCGAGCATCATCTGGTTTTGAGTCATGGGCCTAGTCCTAGATGTGCTGCGAGCATCATCTGCTTTTGAGTTCTTAGCCTAGACATAGATGTGCTGCTAGTGTCACCTGATTTTTAGTTTCTTCCTCATATCTAGCTGTGCTGCGGGTAACGTCTGATTTTGATTACTGAGCTTAAGTTTCGTACTCCTGAGCGTTTCGAGAATAAGAGGGTCAGAAAATCATAAAACTTTCAGCTTGAGTTTGAGTTCGAGAGTTTGTATCAACCAATCACATTGGACTTTAACTTATGAAACGTTACTTTTGATTGGCTGAGGGTGGAACTGAAAAGTCAACCTTATAGTTTTTGTGATATCTTGGTCCAGTGTTCTGTAACCTCTTCATAAGCATGAAACTCAAGCTCAGAACTCAAAATTAGATGATACTTGCGCCACATCTAAAGTGTATGTCAACGCGGTGATGTAGCTGCCTTTATCGATCTTCAATAAAGTATAAATTCTTCCTAAATTTAATATTATTGTAGTTTTATAAAAGTCGATTCGTTCCTGATTATTGAGAGATCTTTGCCTTACTTTTTATCACAAAACTTCTGGACTAAAAATTATCGAAAGTTATTGACCATTATAATGACGACCGGGCACTAATCTGGGCCAATAAAGCAGACGGCGGGTCTTATCATTGCAGGTGCGGGGGTGGGTGGGTGGGGGGTGCACTGTTTGTCGTAATAGCTGGCTCTTTCATTCTGACAAAAGAGCGCGCGACATTCAGTCGTTTTTACAATGGATCACACCGCTTGTTTGACGTCGTTTAAATCGGCTAACTTCGACTCTGTTTTTGTGCGATATATATGCTGTAGCAGTTATGTAATAATATTGCAAGGAATATTAATTAGCAGTGAAATAACTAAATAATCGCCATTGAATGATATATGTCATGAAAAATTCTCAGCATTTAAACCTATAGTTGCGATAGTCGGTACCGAATACCTGTTTTTAGTCAGAGCCAAATCGCAGAATAGAAACGGAGTTCAGTTAAGGGGTCGTTCACATATGACGTCACGCAATTTTTGCCATTTTTTGACACACCCCTCCCACCATCGTCACACTTCGTCACAAAAACCCAGACCCCCTCTATGTGACGTCACAAATCTCTTACCCTCCCCCCCCCCCGTTTTTCCCACAATTTCTTGTAATACCGAAAAGTAAATGTATTGTAAATCAGTTAACTATGTAGACAAAACAACAATCTTTATGTAAAATAATGTTTAATGAATCAGGCTTTTACAAGGACTGCTTGGCTAGTTAAAAGTTTATAAAATTATTTTTTACAAATTAATTTTAAACAAAAAACAAAATGAAATGTAAATTAAACACATCAATCACTTCAATTCTTACTAACATTAAAGTTTCAACAAATCCACAAAATTCTAACGGTTTAAAATCTGAAGTATTTGTAAATGAATTACTTCTCTGCATAGTTATCATTATCCCAAGGCAAAGTAAGGTGCTTCATTGAACGAACAGACCGCTCCGGTGGCCTAGTGGTTAGAGCGTCCGCCTCGGATGCGGGAGGTCGTGGGTTCGATCCCCGGTCGAGTCATACCAAAGACTTACAAAAATGGTACTAACAGCTACCTCGCTTGGCGCTCAGCATTAAGAGGTTAGTGTTAGGACTGGTCGGCCTGGTGTCAGGATAATGTGACTGGGTGGGGACATCATGCTACATGTCTGCGGCACAATGCCCCAGTGCTAGACATCACTATAAACTGCCACACTGCAGACATCGTAGCGATATGACTGAAAAATTGTTAAAGCTACGTTAAAAATCATAATCACATCACATCACTTGAACGAACAAGAAATCCATTTGTTTCTAGATTAACATCGTTTATTGGAAGGAATATTCCCTCCAAATCAAGTTCCTCCTCGTCAGTCCAATCCACACTTTCTCCATTCTCCGCATTTGCTAGTATGACCATCATTTCGCGTTGCCTTCTAGCAGCGACTCTCATTGGTCTGATGCGCTTCGATGGAACTGCTATTTATTTGTAAGGACTGATTGACTGCGCAGCATGACCAGAGGGCCGAAGTACACGTGGCATATCTTGCAAGTTCTCTCATTCAGCACAGATTGAAGAGAAGGGCAATACAGATCGTAGGGAATTGTCCGAAATGTGTTTGCTGACCGAGGTAGAATGTCTTCCGTTTTGAGACTTTGAGTTGCAAATAAGGATGGAAATTTGTGCAAGGCTCCATCTGTTCCTCGTTCTGGAACTTTAATCCCTTCACATGTTTGAACAAGGGGTAAAGGAACAGGAAGAAATCTGTCTTTTATCACGCTGAAGTATGACCTTCGTGCTTTCGAAGAGCACATGTTGTCGTCACACTTCACAATCTGAAGCAAGTATTAGCTTGAGCGGACATGGGTGTCACATCAGTTTTGATCTCTACACAATATATCCTGTTCCATGATCTCTGAATCTAATGGATCCATATACTCAGGAATGGTTGGGTAATTGTCTACAGTCAACTGTGACCATATTTCGGCCAACTTTTTTCCGGCAAATTCAAAGTTTTTCTTCTCCAGCTCAATGTCAATTATCTTATGTCTAAATGGTTGCCATAGTTGTCATGAGGTAATATTAATTCACTCAATTCCCTGCTCATTGGCGCCATCTTTCTCTCCACTCTGTTATAAGCACTTCGTCCCGGAGTATTTGTTGCAACGAAGACAGAGTCAAGATCGTGTTCCAAAGAAATGGTGGATGGCAATCATAATGACTTTTGATACCGTGGGTTTTCATCCGGCCCACTATCAACAGTAAATACGAGAATCGGCTTGACCAATTTATCAATACCAGTCTTGCTTATGGTATCGAGCTCCGTCAGACACAGCAACTTTTCAAAGTCAAATCCATGGCTGAATGCTGTTGATGCGGAGTGTTTTCCAGATCGGATGGCTATAAACATTGGGCCAGAAAAGCCAACAGCGTCTCTGTTTCCAAGACCGTTGCGATGGATCTCAATGCCGGCATACACCGAGGGTATATGCTTGTGCCGGGCAGCAACTACCCAGTCATGGTCAGGAAGACTTACTTTATACTCAACGTGCATTAGCAGCGGATTCTGCTTATTGGCAGCGACCAGACTAATTGGGACGCGACATTTATCGTCCTGGCTGATAAAACAAACCTCATCCGGTCCAAGCATGGAAGACAGTTCTTCCAAATGTCTTATTGTAGCTGTGCAAAACTGGCCATCAATATCTTTAGTGTGATAATCATTCTGCGCTCTAATTAACTTTCCTGGGACAGTGGTTACATGACGCTTACCTTCTGACGACGAACTACGCTTAGGAAGTAGACGAAGGTATAGTCCACTTCGACTTGTATTAAAGCCATCTTTTCTTAAATGCTCTGTTAATTGATCTAAGGTTGAGATACTTCTGTAGACTTCGAACTGTCTTTTTTCATGAGAAGCTGAACCATGCATTGCAATATCCAGTATAGTTTGCAAAAGCAATGGTTGTTCGTCTTCGATTTTTGGTTGACCACATCTGACCCTGATATTCAGTTTTGTGCGCAGTTCAGGATTATCAGGATCGAACAACTATATTGGTGCTTTGTCCTAGCGACATCTATTGGATGACATGTGTTGCCTCCCTTAGTGTGTAATGCCAACTAACCAATAGCATGGTGCATTGTACATCGGCCCAAAACGGCGGTGGCAATTGACCTAAAAAGGATACTTTGTACGTTTAACATCGAAAGTATGACTATGCACAAGAGCGAAGCCATTACAGGTGTATTTGAGTGAAAGGTATTTGTGCAAACACGGACCGGCACTGGAAAATTGTTTATTTATCAGTCCATTCAAGTTGTATACTCCCCTTGTCTCGATCACGTAGGAACAGTATTCAAATTTGAACAACTTAATTTTGATTGGATGCGGTGGCTTGCCGCCACATCCAATGAAATTCACAGACCTGAAGCACAGAAATATGTGCTCGATATGCCAAGGTGTAGATAGGGTTATCGGAACCTTGGCTAGCGAAGCTGGCCGCTACTCAACTAATTACATTTTGTTGGGGGTTTTTTTTCACATAAAAATATTAAAAGATTAAACGTTCACTGAGGACCGAATACCGTCTTTCAACTTACTAAACTAGTGTGTCTTTGGTCTCGTCGGACTGTTGTCAGGATGGTGATAACCTGTTAGCCTATTGTTTTACTTTTCTAAAATCTAAGTTTAATCACCAGTAGGCCTGCAGTTTATTTAGTCTACATTTTGTTTTTAGGGTGTGTATTACATTATATTAAAAAAAGAATAATATAATTAAAAACAACAACAGTTTAAACCAGTTAAAGGTTATAACAATTACCCAAGATTTCATCTGAGATAACAATATTAATATAAGTCGTCCACGAGAGAGTTGTTATCTTTTGCGGATAAAAATGGACTGAGGATGAAGGTCACAAAATCGTTTTTGTTCTGATATTATTTTTGAAAGAAGCGTTCCACACTCATATTTATTGTGACGTCACATTTCTTCAACACCCCCCCCCCCCTCGTCACACTTCGTCACAAAATTTTGACCTCCTCCCCCCCCCCCCGTCGCTGCGTGATGTCATATGTGAACGACCCCTAAGCGAATTTTGAACGTTCTATTATTCAAACATAACTCTGATTACGATCTCAAACTATACAAGTTTTTGAAACTTTGAGCATGGGCTTGAGTTTCGAGAATGCTGGACCAGTTCATATCCTCGCATGTTTTCATTCCTAATTGCCGCTCCGATTGCCTAAATGGTTAGAGTGTTCGCCTCGGATGCGGGAGTCGTGGGTTCGAACCCCGACCGAGCCATACCAAAGACTTATAAAAATGGTATTAACACATATCTCGCTTGGCGCTCAGCATTAAGAGTTTAGTGTTAGGGCTGGTCGGCCTGGTGTTGGGATAATGTGACTGGATGGGACATGATTCTACATATCTGTGGCATTATGTCCAGTGCTAGAAATCACTATGAACTGCCACACTGTAGACATCGTAGTGATACGACTGAATAATTGTTAAAGCTACGTTAAAAATCCAAGTCTCTCTCTCTCTCTCTCTCTCTCTCTCTCTCTCACACACACACACACACACACACACACACAAACATACACACGCAAATTTCTAATTATGACAAAACAGAGCAGTAAAAGAGGTCATTTTACCACTTGTGCACCGACTGTACAATTGAAGAGTACACCCAACCACATGTACGCTGACGGTGTTGTGAAAAAGTTTATCCTACAACACGTGCAATGACATGGCAGTGTTAGCGTTCGCTCTACCACGTGTACACCGACAGGACATAGAAAGCATTCATCCTAACCACGTATGCATTTGCAGTGTGAACAAACGTTAATATGTCATTTACTTTTGTGAAACTTTTTTAGAAGGTAAAGCCAAACACCAGATAATCCACGCATAATCGATTCCCAAGATTCTCCTTGTTTCTGCAAACAGAATGAGGAACGAATCCAACTACGAGCCTGCACGTACACATAATAATTATTGTAAAAATGCTGTGACAGCATGATTGAATTCTATTTAAGAGCAAAGTCAACAACGTCTCTCCGAGCTCATAGTTTCGTTAAATGTTTTAGAAAACAATCGGATTTAGATTCCAAAAAAGAAAATATAAACGATGTGTTGTTTAGCTGCTGTCGTTTGCCATTCTCAGATGAATACATGTTTTTTCAGCAAAATCGATCACTTTCAGACAAAAGTTAAGACCTTTTTGAGCTGGCCGTTCTGTTATTTTGTAATTATGAGACAAGTACACAATCTATACTTACAAAGATATTGCTGTTCTCATTACGTATAACAACATTTTAAAATATGAGTTATCCGGTGTATGATGAATGGACAAATATTGTATACCTGTTCAAAGAAAAACTATTCTTATTGAAATGTATTACAAAAAGTCAACAGTAATTTATTCCAAGACCGTTTCCAAACATTAATGGGCCTCGCTTTGTCACATATATGGAGTAATAATTTATTCTGACACTATAATGATATTTGATAGAGTGCATATTTTGTTAAAGAAGCGGGAAAAAAATTTCTAAAGCTTTGTACGTCATTCCATTGTATCCAGAATAATAAGATTAAATTTTGTTTTCCTGTTCAGAATATTTATTTGAGTAAAATGATATGAACAGATCAAAATTTGACACCGCAAAGTATCAAATATGGGCAAACAATGTCACCGGATTTTGAGTTGCACATTTTTATTTTGCTACAAAGGTCTTGCTAATCGTAAAATGTATTTTCAAGTAGTGGTAATATAATGCTGAATGGACGGGGGGGGGGGGGAAATAAGACAGTCGATCGCCAAAAATCGATTTAAAACTCAAACGTACTTTGATATATTGGCTACACTTTAATATTTCATGAACAGTGCGTGAACTGGATAATTAAAAATAAATAAACCAGGCGAGATAAACACTGATTTGCTGTGTAATTACTGTCTTTATAATCCAAAGGTGCAAAAAAAAAAAAAAATTTTGAGGACTTGTTTGTCCAGCATTAGTTACAAGTTTGGAGCATTGAAATTTTGATGCCTAGAAATATATACGGAAGTCAAATGAAAATCTTGTGTACTCTTTCTCCACATAGATAGATATGCACCATAACTTACGATTTTTGTTGAACTAGAGAGATACGTAAATTTTTTATATATTTACTTTTGCTTCATTTGCCAAACATTTACATTTTTATCATAAATTCAGGACAAATTTCATTGGTAAAGTTCTCTCTCTCTCTCTCTCTCTCTCTCTCTCTCTCTCTCTCTCTCTCTCTCTGGTTCCTGTGTTGCAAGCGTCCTTCCACTTTCCTTGTATTTTGCAACTTCAGTTTATAACAGCGTTTTCTAATACCGTCCATTCTTTTGTCTCCACAGACCTCAATGTGTCATGAATGGTTCGCAAATGTACTAATCGCAACCTATATTGGCAATTAGACTTGTACGCCTGCAAAAATTGGGAATTGGTAATCTTTCAAAATATGTCATAAAGAACAAAATTTCATATTTAAGTACGTTAAAAGCTCCTGGCTTATTTCTCTCCGTGAGGTATTTCAAATTACAAATTGCAAAAAGTAAGGTTTAATTTAAGAGGCTAATGTGAATCTTATCTCTAATCTCGCGCGTGGCCTCCCCCCCCCCACATTTTTTTCATCAAATACATTCACATTTTACATCGTTGTTTAATCTCAAAAGTTAATTAAGCTGGGTAGAAATCTATATTTCAAAAATGGTAACGTTCTTCATATACCGCTTGTGACCTAATAAGTAATGCAGATCATGTGCATAATAATTATTATTTCAGGTAGAGTATGTTGTAATATTCCAAAAATGGAAAGCCAAAAATGATTCTAACATGAAGCATCGTGTCGGAGAGATGGAAAAAGAATATGATCAAGGTCATTATGTAGAATATGATCAAGGTCATTATGTAGGTATTACTATCAAGTATATATTTATAAGTAAAGAAAAAATAATTGTAAATATTTGCGTACAGTCTTACTTATTCTTTATTCCGTTTGCTTATTCTGGCGTATGAAGACGTTATGATATGACACTGTGCCCTAATTTAGTACCATGACTATATAACTGCGATCTATACAAGTAATGCAGTAGTCATCGCTATGTATAGCGATTTTAGGATCCAAACGAATCATTCGTTGTAATGCGGCATTTAAATGCTCTGTGAAATCCAATGCGGGTGTTCGTTATGTCAAGAATTTTTATTGGCAAGATTCATTATGGCAAAGGTTTACTGTGTACACTATTCAAACACGCGTCCTTCGACGCTTATAAATGCCGTTGTATATGCAACAGTATAGTAGGTCTGACTTTTCGTCCTAATTGTAACTTCGAGCGAACGCTGCAGATACAAATCTGCCGTAATATAATGCGACAGCAGATTGCGGCCTACACCGTTCTAAGACGCGTGCACGTTATAGGCAAGCAAATACACTATATCATCATGACATGGATGATATACTTATCAGTCCCAACAAAACTTCTATTACTTTAAAAAAAAATCACAAACCACATATGGAAAGTAGAGCCGAATAAGCAAATACTGAAAGGAAAGTAAAAATAAAAGTCAACGAATGGACTGCAGCCCACTTCCACTCCTGATACTAAATGTTTGCGAGTTATCAATAACATAATTTTATCATCTTCAGTTTTATTTTGTAAAAACAAAGGAGTAGCTGCATTTGAACTAAGCTTTTGTTAAGAAACAATGATTGTTAAATGATAATTTATGATAATTAATGATAATTAATGATAATTTCTTTCAGCTGCAGCTGAGACAAGAAATAGCATTCGTCACTTACTGGTCCAAGTTAGTACTTTTAAGGACATGTGCTATAGTATCACTCTATTTAGTCATTAGAAAATATCAAATATGTGGAGGATTTCATATAACTCGTGCGATTTGATCCGATAGAAGGTCGCAAAAGTCGATGTCATTGAAAGGCAAAATGGGTACTGAACCCTTCTGAGTCCTATTATAGTTTATTCTCAACAAACGTTCTTGCAATTCCTGCAAAATGTGCAAGATCAGCATCTGTATTCATTATATTGGCATTGTCTGCATTAGAGTTTTACCATATTAACATAATTAAAAGTGTATTGGAACGATTGTCGATGTGCGGTGGTTTTTCAGAGGTAGAGCGCTTTGTCAAGTGGGAGCGAGGTGTCCAGATGGTTATCCAACAGGATGTACATTTATAGTTCGCGAAAACTTTGAGGCACCACAGATAACATCAGTCCAATCGCTTTTGTTCCGTATACTCAGATATGTTATCTTTTTACCAGATGTTTAAGAAGTCCAGTTGACATACCAGCTGCCTGGCACTCAAATGGTGTCATTCAATTACTCTTGTCAAACAGACAACCTCAGTGACCTCAAACTTCTATTGATCCAAAATAAATACAAAGTTTGTCATAACAGGCTGGGGTCGATCAATAGGATAATGTCACCCCATTCTAAAACGTATTGATTTTAGTAGTTTAACTCAAGTACCCGTGCTTATCGGTCTCCGCAATGCTTCAGGTCAAAACGACATATTGAAAATGTAGAGTAAATTTATCACTGAAACTTAAAAATGGTCGAATTGGGATCCAGGACAAAACAAAGACTATATTCAAGACAGATGATGTACCTATCGTATTTTATTTCTTTGAATAAACAAAACTCGAACTTCGAACAACTATAATAACGTTTCTGATGTGGCAGTATAAATATCAGCTGGCTTTGAAATAAACTAGATCATACAGCGGTTCGATTAACAAAATATGACTTGATTAAAACTTCATTTTCTAACTTTTCTTCTGTTAAAATTAAATAATTCATTGAGTCCATAGTGTGTCTATTTTATCTATCTCCACTGATGTTTTGTGTGTGTACGTATGTGTGAACAACTGAAATGTATTTTTTTCATTGAAGGATATCTGTAGTGATTCCAGAATCATTAGTTCATAGAGCCCTTCTGATGCTTTTCATAAAACATGCAAGATTATTGTGAGATTATTTTGGATGAAACAGTGCATGTTTCGTGCATGCCTATAATTAAAATGTTCCATTAGCTGCAACTGGATTATTGATGCTGCGCTGGATCTTTATCAAATATCTCGCGTTTCTCCCCTCCCCTTGAATTGAACAATATAAGATTTACAAGTTGTAGCGAGAAATTAATCTCAAGTTGGAGCAATTGGAATTGTTTTGGAGTTTGATACGCCAATCAAAGCCATCCGTTTCAAGGAAATTCGTTAGTTGCGTTTCAAGGAAATTCGTTAGTTGAAACTAGAACCCAGGACGGTTTTAAACCGTTGGTATTCAATATCTCCGTTCTTTACATTTCCCACGTCTTGACAGTGATGTGAGGCCTTTATCTATCGTGTTGGTTTATAAATTAAATCACTTTTCTCAATCTGAACAATTGGCTGATGGAAGGGTGATTGGGTGGGAAAATAGTGGATGGACAAGTGGAAGAAAGGAAGCCTGGTTGGATGCACACTTGTGTGTATTTGTGCAAGCATGCATTAATAGGTGGATAGACGATTGCCTGTACATATAGATGCTCGTGTGTGGGTGAAGAGATTTGTGGTTGATTGTGCGTGTGTGTGCGAGAAATATTGTGTATGATGTTTTGATCCCAGGTCCTCGGTGACTAAGAAGTATCCGGACCGTATCCGTGGTGTACAAACGCAACTGCAGGTATGTAACTTAGGAAGTCAGACTTATCATACAGAACGTGACCGGAGGGGCTCATCATGTTTTCAGCTACACAAGGTAACCTTGCGAAAGCTACTAATCTAATCCATGCAGCGCGAAGGAAAGAGAATCGTCATCAACTTGACTTGTTATACGTTTGATGGAAAAGGTTAAATAAAATCAGCGTTATAAGAAAGGGGGCTTTATACCGGTGGGTGTCCTAACGAGACTGTTTCCTGATAGAGTATTACAACACAAACATAGAGTATTTAATCTTGCGAAATCACATTATCAATGGTTATCATTAACCAAGAACTTTGAAAGTGAAATATTTTATGCAGGAATGAAAAAACAAGATTTGACAAACTGAATGGGTTCCAAAACCATGCAGGCGTTGTAAGATGGGCAGCGGTATACTAAGGGATCGTATAGTGAAGAAGTACTCTATGGTGAGGTTAGAAATCATCATCACTTGGAAGAATAAAAGAAAGAAAGATAATATGAAATTAAAAGAAGCAGGCCAAATCTACGAACACGAACGACAAGTAATAATTTATATTAGTAACTAAAGAAGCATTTTGAAAGTGATTAAAAATATGTAGGCACAAACAGACAGTCGAGCAGAAGGAAAGACAAATTTGTAATCAAGCATAGTGGTTGTTTGTTGGGGGTGTTTTGTGCTTTTCTAACACTGTTTAATTACGCATGCCAGTCTACTGCCACTGGCCTTACAGTTTGTCATTGGTGAGGAGTCGGAGCTTGGCAAGGTAAGTATGACTAACAAGATGAGACGACCAGCCTGAGGTTTTTGTTCATACCGTTACGAACCAGGGGTATTGCCCTGACCGAGCGGTGTCAAACGCTGGCGTGATTCCGCTAGAAGTCACAAGTTTCCCCTAATTCCAAAGACTTCTATACAACTTCTGTTGTAAATTAGAAAGCCCAACGTGTCCATTCTGTAAACAAATTTACTCTAATCGATACAAGACCACAGATCTCACAACTTTCCAATTGTCTATCAGCCGCACATCTGCATGGTTTATCTTCATCAACTTTCCGTACCGTCAGAATTTCACGCTTAAAACTATACAACTTCCCTTAACACTGGGAACTAATTTTACTACGCCACCTTAGGCCAGTCAAATGATGGTTTGAGCCACATTTCGCCTGTAAAATTGCATCATATTTGCCACCATGGCGACATAAACGGTATCTGCCGACGACGGAACAGTCCCTTCTGGTTTATTCCATTGTGTAATTTATCAGTCTCCAATCATAAATACTGCACTTGGAGTCACACAACCAATGTACACTACTAGATTTTAATAGGGACTATGGAACTCAGGGACACTCATGCTGCTTTGACCTGAATTCACCAAAAGTAAACCATGGCATCATGGAAACTCACTAACACTTCACTCCGTGACGCTTGCTCCTATTAATTGGCTAATTATTTCGGCTAAGGAATATTTCCACTGGACCGAGTTCCAACAATCAAACAAGTAATCACAAAAATCTAAGAATTCCTTAAAACGGGGCGCTATAACCAAATGCGCATACTCCAAATTTATTACAATACTATAGTAATGCGAGAGTGCATATAATATACGTGATTTAGAATTTTTTTGTTTTCATTGGTTGTCTCGACCATTATATCATTTTAAAATAAATTTCGTTTCAAGACAGATCTTGGAGATTATGTTACTTGAATACATTCATACAAGAAGATTTTTTTAAAGCTCAACAGACAAGCACTTTCGAAGCTCGGTAATATTTTCACAAAAACGAGATGTATCAGCTTCCATAAACACACTTATAATTTATATTCATTTTTTTAAAAATATAGTCAGCGGTGCATTGATAACATGGAATGATTTTCAGACGTAAAAGTTACACCATACCTTGTCCGTATCAAAGTTGTCATAGTGACTTACGTGCATTACACTTGTCACTGTCCCTCTGATATGTACATATAATATGTCACATTCTTTTGTCATAACTAACGCGTATCATACCCATTATGTTATCACGTATAAAGATTCCCCATGTCAAGGTACCAGTGTGATATCTTCTAATTCATTCAGTCACAATTCATACATCTCCTAGTCAGGAGAGAAGAGAATTGCCATACATATTATCTTGATTCCTAAAGGTCAGATAATTTCTTTTAAAATCGTTTCCAGTGTACACTACAATCGTCCGTCATTTGTGTTACCATACAATGACAGGCAATCGCGACATCTGGGGCCTTTCCGCCAAAAGAAACAACCAAAATTTGAACTACTTTGAATCACATGACTAACCTTCCTATGACCTGTGTAATAACGTCATATTGTTCACATTGGTTGATGGAAAAGACCCGAGATGTTACAATTCATTGTGGTTATGTGAGAGTATGACTGGACTTCCGGCAAATAGACATATCTTCGAACATAGTAATCCAACGTATTAATGTGACGAATTTGTCCTGCTCATAGAAAAACCCGAGATATCCCAATGAAATAAAAGGTTATATTATGCATCTGTAAATAATGGTGTGACAACTATTTTATCCGCTAATATCCATTACAGTTCTTTCCGTATTCATTTGCTACGGTATTGTGTCAACATTATATTTGTTTTCATAACTAAAAAAGTTCCTGAATACATAACTCAAATTTGGAGGAGTCCCGGGTGGCAGAGTGGTCTAAGGAGCTCACCTGTACAGATCGCAAACATCTTACTTCTGACCGAGTGGTTTCGCGTCTTGGCTCAGCCAACGTGTGTATGTGAGAAAGTTTGCCACTAACTTTTCGTGAGTCAGTGGTTTTCCGGGTTCTTCCTCCACTAAATATACTGGTTGCCATGCATGGCCTATTTTGTGCTGAATAATGGTGTAAAACCCACAATTAAACCCCCCAAAACCATTTCACATTTCAGTGTCTATTATATATCATACTACAGCTCAAGAGTTACCATAAACTTGCAAACTGCTCGACAGGTAGTGCTCAGTGCTCTTGCTTCCCACGACAGACAGTGCTCAGTACTCTCTCTCTCTCTCTCTCTCTCTCTCTCTCTCCAAAAGCCCGTCACCCCCAAAAGTTATATTTGACAACATAAGAAGCGCGCCTAACTTTTCGTGTTATGTTGTTTTAAACATGTACTGCTAGTGAATATAATTGTCTTCTGCCTGTTACAATTTATCATGAATGTTATAAATCATCATGCCTGTTACGCCTTTTACAATTTATCATGCCTGTTGCAAATTATCATGCCTATTAAAATTTATCATGCCTGTTATAAATTATCATGCCTATTACAATTTATCATGCCTGTTATAAATTATCATGCCTATTACAATTTATCATGCCTATTTTGTGTAACCTTCATGAAGCAAACAAGGGCAGTCTTCATGTGCAGGAAAATATTTATCGCTTTTTTTTAATCCATTTATTCGATTTTAAAACCAGAAATGTTGGGTATGAGATCTAATGTCAATTGCATAACATCTGTTATAACAAATGCCACGTAAAATGCCCTTCAATCCAATAATGGCGTATGTAATCCAGTGACAATAATCTAAATAATAAGTAATAAATAACTAAAGTTGGACATAAAATACAGAACACGTTCTTAATTTACTGGATTGGAATAATTTAACAACCCCTGTTCAATTGACAATCATATAGCCTTATGAATCATGCATTCCCTCAACAGTTTTACACCGTTTGAAAGCCTTTCATGCTAACTTTATTCACTATTTATCTAGTACATTTTTTAACATGTAGGGCATACACTCAGATTTAGCTGATACTCTGCTATGATCATTGCGTTATAAACAAAATCAACTACAACTATTCTAACATCAAACAAACCATAAAATCAAGCTGAAAACATGGTCTTACCTTCAATTTACCTCAAAAAAAAAAAAAAAAAAAAAAAATTCTTCCGGCGACTAGAGAATAAACTTCCAATTTCAACAACTTTTTCCTCCGAATTCATTCTGAGGCGGCTATATATGTTGGCTTAGATTCAAGTAGCAGGTACTTTACTTATTGTTTTGGGTCTGAAATTGGAATAACGGCACAGTTATGAATGCAATATCGGTTTAATTACTGCCAGATAATCGAAGTTTATTGTCTCTGAGGGACACAGCTATTGTCTGTGGGTTTGTTCATAATATTGCTAGCACAATAGCTACGGTTAAATTGTTGAATGGCTTCCCGTTTTTGAATCTTGACAATGGATTCATTCAGCTCAGTAAGGTCGAAATAACAAGAGGCACAATTGATGCCATTGAATGAGAAAAAAAGTAGCATGCATAATTCGTGGATCTCTAATGGTTTTACCGTTAAATAAAAAATTACTGTGATCGCCCATTGATATTGTGACGTCGTATGTGACATTCCAAGGCGAGACAAAATTACATGGTCACGGGTAGTGCCATACTGTCGCGGTCAAATATTTCCCAGGACCTACTCGGAACTTCTGTAGGTGCAATCACAACGACACTTTACCATCCTCTCAACTAGTGGTAGCATTAAATATTCACGTATTTGGCAGCTTATACCCCTCCATTTTCCATGTTCAAGCCCGTTTAAAACATGAACCCACGAATGAGAATTAACCGAAAAGAACTTCTGTGTGCTTTGACTTCACAACGAAAACAAAGATTTTAGCCCATTCAATCGCAACCTATGTGGTCTTTTCCGAGACTGGAGAAAAGAAGCCGTTCACAAAGAGAAAAGCGGTCATTTTAACTAAAGGTAGGACAAACGAGGACAAGGTTAGAGTTCTGTGTATTAAATATAAGCATTACATCAGAAAATAGAGAGCATGATAATGAACGGTGCACTTCCGTGTGAACAATATGAAGACACATGAAATTATGGGTGTGAAGAACAGAGAACCACTAAGGAATGGGTCCATTGATGGCGAAGTTAACAAAACCTGACAAATTCATACCTTACCTGAAGGATAAACCTGGACCAGTCTGCATTCATCGCAATTGTCTATTTATAAAGCTCCGAGGGGACTAAGTTGGTCCAACGAGAAAACAGCAGTTGAAATTTCAATTTCACGTGTCGAGATTTCCAATTTTACATGTTGAATCAAATTGTTGGTGTTAAAAGTTCTATTTCATATGCTGAGTTTTTCAGTTTTATATGTTGAATTACATTGCGGTGGTTGAAGGTTCCGTTTTCTGTATCAAGTGTTTACATTGTATTGGTTGAATTATACAACGGTGGTTAAAATTTCAATGTAGTATATATTCACATGTTGAATCAAATTGTTTGCATTCAAAGTTCCATTTCATATATCGAGTGTTGACATTTTATCTGTTGAACTGCACAGCCGTAGTTGAAAATCTATGTCGAGTTTTCAGATTTTAACTTTTTAATTACAAATTGGTGGTCGAACTTTCAACGCTGTTTATAGAAAATTCCAGCTTCATATCTAGATTCAGATTGTTTGTTTCATTTCGTTTGTCGAGATTTTTGCCTGTTTAATTACACGGAGGTTGCTGAAAGTTATATTTCCTGTGTTGAGGTTTTTAGATGCGGGGTCGTCCATTAATTATGTCAACAAATTGGGGGGGGGGGGAAGGGGTTTGAAGAAGTTTGACAATTTTGACATGGGGGAGGGGGGAGTTCAAGATAAATTGACGTCAACAATGTTATTTTTTTACAATAAATTTAATAAATCAAAAAATAGGAAATCAGTCGGTGCGTTGGTATGGCACACACTCGCTCGCCCGTCAACAGCCCACCAGTTTAATCCTAAACCGGTTGAGCTCTTGCCAAAGTGTTATAGTCAATTTGAAATCTGTTAAACAAGTAAAAAAAATGTATTAAAATTTATCTGTAGACCTTTTAATTTCCATAATTCTACTTTTAGCATAAAAGCCAGCCGTATAAAATATTGTTAGTTTGTAGGGGGGGGGGTAAATTTTTTTGGACATAATTTTATTAGGGGGGTCACTGAAAGTTTGACAGTTGTTGACAAGGGGGGGAGGAGGGTAAAAAATTGCCTAAAAATTGTTGATATAATTAATGGACGGCCCCTGTGATCAGTTGAGTGAAACAAGGGTAGTTGAAAGTTGAATTTCCTATGTCGATAATTCCAGTTTCACACGTTGAGTCAAATTGTGTGTGTTGATATTGTCTGCCACCTATACATGTTGTTTAAAGGCTCGTTATTCTTTTTGTCCATAAATGGGAAGATAAGACAGGAACTTTAGAAATTATGATAATCCAAATATTATTTATAATCACAATAAAAGTAAATTTTACAAGATTTAAGCACCCTTAATTACTGCCATGTTCCTCAAGTATTAGGCAAATGAACTTTCTTCCATTCGTTTCCATGACGCTTACACTTTCAGCTGACAGGTTGTTGTTTTTTTTTATATCTGTGCAGAGTTATTTGTCGTCACCAAAATATTAAGAACCAATCTTATTTTTGCTTTTTCAGTTATTAAATAAGTTATGTTTGTACGCCATTAAAATGAAAGGGATGAATGAATGGATGTGTATTGATTGTGGTATAATGTTGTAAAAATGGATCGCGGTAATTTTCTGGCATGCGCGTGGCAAATATTTTTACTTTGTGGCAAGAAAAAGTTTGTGTGCCTTAAAGGTATTTCCCGCGGATCTAACAAGGGCATGGTAATTATCATCCAGAAAGGGCACTTTAAATGTGTATCTCACGATCATATAAAGGGACCTCATTTTAACATGAATTGCAGTGTCGATCGAGAGATATAATTTAGGGAAGCTTCTGAATTTTAAGCGTTTCCATGGCATAATTTGATCCATCTAAATGTAAACACTTCCTATAGGAAACATTCCAGTTGCTTCGCGCTATTGTTTTTCTTTGGGGAGGGGCTGGAGGTGATGGGAGGGGGGCGTCATCGCTGGATCCTGTCCACTTCTGAATTGTTGCTGTTTTGTTTATTATTATTATTATTATTATTATTATTATTATTATTAACAAAGGGTGAATTGCTGGGAAAAACGCCTGGCACACTGTTAAAAACGGCCTGACGCAGTAAAACAAATGTGAAATGATAAGCCTGAAGGAGTCACGGTACTAATTCAGTTCCCATAGTAAACCTATGCAAACACCATGATATTAAAAATTCAATAACTTTAAATTTCTGAGTGCCCATGATCAAACCTATATTTATCAGTATAGATGAAACCTGGATGTCAGCTTCTGTGTAGAGGAAAGGATATGAGCCGTGGCATTTTCTGGACCTGCATGTGTTTGAAACATGTGCTTTCAATTCTGCACCAAAGAGACAGGTGCTAATTTTAGTAATGAGTGTTCCAAAATCAAGACTGTTAAAGGACTGAAATTCCATCAACAAAACAATGTCTCTATTGTTTTCTTCACTTGCAACTAGGATAATCTCTCGAAAGATTCTTTTTCCTAAAATATAACTTACATTATTAACCAATCCTGGCCACCCAAACCCATATATACTGTATTTTATGTTCACCCATTTCCAGGCTGGTTCCCATTTTTCCATACCATTAGTACAGTGTGTCCTATATCTACCCTTGATTTTCTTGACAGCCCTAGTATTAGTAGTTCAATATACAAGTAAACAATGTGCATAGTTCTGCTTGCCGAAGATTACAGTAGTGAATATTAAATTATATTGCAAGTTCATTTTCACCTAAAGAACAATGGTGCATTTATGGCAACATTTAAATATTTGAGCTTTATTTAAGAAAATAAGAAAAAAATATTAAAACAAAGCTATCTAACAAGAGTCATCTCTTTTAGTATCACCATTTATCTCTCTTCAATTTAATTCTGAAATTTATTACCAGCCTTGTCATATTATGTAACTAATGACTAAAAGGTCAAGTGACTATCTATATGTACATGTATTATTACAGAAAAAGAGATTCAAATGACAAAAATTACCTAAAATTCCTCCCAGAATACATATAATTTAAAACTAAAGTAAGGTAGACATAAGTCCATTAAAATGCAAAATATGAAGTTTCAAAACGTTCACTGAAATAAATTAGTGGGATGCAAAGTCATGAGAGGTCATCCCCATTAAGCATCGTGGAAGAGACCTAAGTGATCATATCTGAATCATTATGTTTCAAAACACAACTAGGAAATATCATATTGCTTACTATAATTACTCTATAAATGGTAGATTGTATAAATTTTATATATGTATTACTTAGATATGAACAAAAGTGCAAAACACTCAACCTAACATAGTCAGATCTACACCCTGTTCCCCCTCCCCCTTTCTTGGCAACAGTTAATATATCTGAATATGTGTTTAATATCACACTGAAAGTCACTCTGAGGTTTCCAAAAGGTATTAATTTTGCATGTTATCCACAAACAGAACCAAATGGCTGCATTTATAGTAAAGTTAATTGCACTTGCATATGTGCAGTCACTGTATTGCTGTAGCTGTCTATATGAATCACGATACTAATTCAGTTCCCATAGTAAACCTATGCAAACACCATGATATTAAAAATTCAATAATTTAAACTTTCTGAGTGCTCATGATCAAACCTATATTTATCAGTATAGATGAAACCTGGAAGTCAGCTTCTGTGTAGAGGAAAGGATATGAGCCGCGTCATTTTCTGGACCTGCATGTGTTTGAAACATGTGCTTTCAATTCCGCACCAAAGAGTCAGGTGCTAATTTTAGTAATGAGTGTTCCAAAATCAAGACTGTTAAAGGACTGAAATTCCATCGATAAAACAATGTCCCTATTTTTTTTATTTTGTTTTCACTTGCAACTAGGATAATCTCTCGAAAGATTCTTTTTCCTAAAATATAACTTACATTATTAAAACCAATCCTGGCCACCCAAACCCATATATACTGTATTTATGTTCACCCATTTCCAGGCTGGTTCCCATTTTTCCATACCATTAGTACCGTATGTCCTGAAGCGGCGACATTCTAAAATGCTGGGGCATGGGGTGTTGAGGTTATTCAAGTAAGGCAGAGATGTGCCGCTCATGGTGCAGTCTTGTGTATTATTTTGCTCACAGTTCTAGTGCATTGATTTATTTCTCACAACTTTGTTACAGCCTTTCATTAAAAGGTCATATTTGGTATTAGTGTATTGTACTCAAAAAGCCAGTGGAAAATATTTGCATCGATTGAATCGAATTCTGCTCTGCGACATATATTTTTTAATTTCAACTCGATTAAGAATTTTTTAGATTATATAAAACCCGAAAATTTTGTGGAATTATTTTATTATTATTCATGAAGAAACTGTTTATTAGATATTTAAAAAAATGTAACTTTTTTACTTTTATATTTTATTTTAGATAAAATTTAAAGAAATTAACATCTTTACTGTTTATCTTTTGTCTTGAGGGAGTACTTGTTTACTTTTATTTGGAAATGTTTGTCTACCTAACATTTTATCACTTTTGTACCTTTAAAAGTTTACAACTTACAATTTACTCGACACAATATAGCTTAAATTGTGCTGATGTGTCATTAAAACTTCTACATGCATATCTATTATTATCACAGTAATGCCATCTTGATTGCTAGATCACGTCGAGTTTTCAGCATAATAAAATCCGGATCATTATGAATCTGTATTATGAAGTTACAACAATACATAGGGGCATCGGGTGGCCGAGTGGTTTAAAGCGCTCGCTTAATCGATCACTGCCATCTCACCTCTGTCCGCGTGCTATCTTGCGTTAAACCCCCAAACAACAACAACAATATCCAATCCCGTTGTAAGTAACTGTCAAAATCATGCTTTCACTCCCGTTCCAAGTCCACATAGGAGCCTCTCACAATGTCCCGCCTGAAAACAATTCCAACGGTATCAACTATATAAAATTTCCTAGCTATCCAGCTGATGAAATCTTAGTGATGGAAAATTTGACAACTGCACAATAAATATCAATCATATATTTGGGTCTTCCGCCCCCATGCATCAAAGAACTCATGTTATTAACACTGATAGTAGTGAAAATTAATGACATGTTGCACACGCTTCTTTCACAAAACTGGAAATTTATGCATATATCAATCACTGTTCAGAAAATTTAAAGTAGAAAATGAAATGCGGTTACGAATTAAGATGAAGTTTATCAGACAGCTTGAAATGGTAAGCA
>JAECUM010014606.1:0-44540 GCA_016617855.1 Megalonaias nervosa
TCATGGCAGGCATCACGTGTCGTGGAGGGATTCGTAACGGACTCAATCGGGACAGTTCTTGCTTAGACAAATCCAGTAAACTCTTTAACATGTCCGATTTCTCTTAGACTTTGATTTTGGGGGCAGGTACTTTGTGAGCAGCGGCCACTGGCACTAAAGAGGAAGAGGGTATCACCGCTGGAGGAGAGGTTTTTGGAGACGCGGGTTTCCAATGTTTCGTCATTTTAGGAAAGACGCGTGTCAAATAGGGTTTGGCTGGCATCGCCAGCAACGCAGAAGTGGAAGAACCTGAGGCTACAGGAGACGCAGTCACCGTTGTTGCGGCAGGTCGTGGATTCCGAAATGTAAGGTTGCGTCCTGGCGGAAGTACCTCTCTTGTGAATAGAAGCTGTTTTCTGTAGGTTTTCCTTTTTTTTGTGGCTGTGACCTGGTCTTGACACCGTTACTCTTTTTCATTTTCTTTTGGGTACGTTTGGGCGTGGCTTTTTTCTTGGGGACGACTTTGGGAGCATTAGGATCCCATTTTAAGAGGGAGCGAATGATAACACCTCCTAGAGAACCGCTTCCTCCAGGTTTCAAAATGAATTGCTTTTTGGTTTGAGTGTCGATGCGAGGATTGCCTAGTTGCGTCAAGGCTACTTTGTTTCTGTCAAAAAAACGTTTGGTTTGATGTGAAATGTGCATGATGCCTTGCAGTAATTGACGTGCTGTCACCGTAAACCATCGTAAGATTTCTTTGAGACTAGCTTCTAAGACACGAGCAAGTATTTGTGGATTTTTTTCGCGACTGATGCCGTACAAGGCACGAATCAATTTGACGAGAAGATGAGACTAAAGAGACGTCATGTTAACGATGTGTGAGACAGACCAAAAGTGGCCGAGAGTTTTATAGACGTTTTTGGTTGTTGTGGTCGTTAAGCCGACGAAGGTGACGTGTACACGACAGGCCCTCCGTCTTGGCACCAGTGGTGAAACAGATGGGTACGAAATCGCAAATACTCGGGAGTGGTGGGTTTTAAATCTACGAGAAAATAAGCGTGTGGGGTTTGAGTAGCATCGTCGTACGCATGAGTCAGCCAAGGCGTTCCTAACTGTTTGGCTAACACTTGCACTTGCGATTTATCTCTAGGGCTTTTAAACAACACCACGTAATGAGCATTGAGACTGATGGTACGATGGGCTATACTTTGTTGAAACAAAGTTTGAGTGATGTAAAAGACACTGTCATTACGATGATGCCCTTTGCGCGTAAACCACAGTTTAATTTTTTATTCGTCTTCGCCTGACATGTCAAAAATAACCACATGAGTTTGACTAGGGTCAGACACGATCCCGTCGTCTTCGCCAGGAATGCCTTCCACAAAGACGATGGAATCGCCTTTGCTTTCTCGCAGAAGGCTGTACGCCGATTGACACTTTTTTTTGTAACACCACACGAATGGACAAGGTGGACGATCGATCAGATGATGTTTATGTTCTATCAAACGTTTGACAAATTCGATTTTGCCTGAACCGCTAGGTCCGGCAATGAACATGTTAAAGGGATGGCGAAGATACAAGGCCTCCCAAATGGCACGATTTACGTTTTCGTCGATGACTTTTGAAAGTGGAGGAAGAGGGAGCAGAGACAGTAGAGGTGGCCATAGTAGTAGTGTAAGGAATGTCACTATTGACAGGAAGACAGACAAGACAAGAGTTTTTATACTTTTTCAGGACACGTTTATTGCCATCTTTAAACGTGAACATACACGAAGGACAAAAATACATCAAAGCTAAGTGATTAAGTACATGGATATTGAACATTTGAAGTCAGGATGACAAATCTTGGGCATAGTGTACCGCTTCTTTTGTCCAAGCCTCGAAACCCCAACTTTTCCAGTCACGTACATCTTTCCAATGAGGGTTTAAGTCACAAGCTACACACACATCATCGTACACATCTTCAGTACCTAAATGTTGATGAATCTTGTTTTCCTGTAGAGGTTGTCAAGAAGTATCGAGATGAAAACGCAAAGCTTTGAACAGAATGAGTTTTTCGTGTGCATTTAAAGGGACCACTTTCATGCTTTTTGGAGTGGTAGGTACTGTTCGTAAAGAGTCCACAAAGAATCGGCTGGTAAACTAAATCCCAGAAAGGAAGTCACTAAAACACACACTACACATCGACCCTAATTCAATGGACACAGTTCTCGTAAAATGCGATCGTAATCCTCCACCGTTTGAATATTGTCATTGATTTCCTTCACGAATGATAAAGGTCGTGGCATGGTAGTCCGTTTTTATACCTCTTTTTGTCGGAGGCAGTAAGTGTACTTTCTGTACAGAGATGGTCGTACTCCAGTGGCAAAACTAAATTGTTTAGTCACCAACTTGCACATCACACACGGTTCAGACGTTTCCTCTTGAACTAAGTTTACTTTGTGTAAACGATTTTGGTAATCCTCTAACTCTTCTTCTGGAATTCGTTGCAGTAAGTCTACCTTGTAGTACATACAATCCCTAACAACAAACCAATCCTTCTCGCCCACGAGTAGTTGATCCATGTGTGACCACTGAACACTTTCATCAGAATCAGTCCTCTTACAGCATTCAGGTACCAGTGGCTCAAACATCGGTGACGTAACGGATGCAATTGTTCTTTGCGTCTCACTTGTATTTTGACTAATTCTCGGTAAATGCGTTCTCCCAACTCCACAGGGAAACCACGAATGTTCTCTTGTAAAGTATCCATGACGATGTCAGTCAAACACTTCTCTTAGAGCGAAAGTAACGGACAAAGTGATAAATTTCTGACCACTGCCATTCCAGGAAACGGTCAAGAATGTCAAAATCTTCCGATATAAATGGTCTAAAGCGGAATATTCGAATGAACGCACGCTTGATCCAGAGAAATCGGACTGTTTGTTGACTTTTGTCAATTTCCTCTTGTGAATTTCTCGACATAAAAGTTTTACAGTCACCAATTGAGATTCTGCTCTGGCAAGTCCCAGCCAAATTTCCTTGTTAATCTTCTCTTGCAATGCGTTTGGTAATGTTTAAAGATTATTTTTTAAATGGGGTTTAAATACTTGTGTAGGTGTTGTCCAACGTTTGACTCCTAGCCAAGCTGGTTTCTTAAACGATATGATATGCCACTTCAATGACTAGGTCCCACTAAAGGTAGGTAGTGACAATCCGGAGACCATCGAACGTGTTCCAGGTAAGCGGAATCTTTCTTCTCCCACTCGTGAAGTGACACACCGCAACTGAAGCACTTGACTTTATCCCCTTCGCCCAAGTAGATAAATCCGGCTCTAGGTAATTCTTTGGGGGTAGATCCTCCCGGATATTTTGACCTTTTTACCTCGGAAGGTTTGGATCCGACTTTCAAAGTCGCAGTATTCAGGCAAACGCACAGGGAACAAATATTCGTCTTTCACAGGTTCATTTCGAGGAGGGTACGGTGAAATCCACAGGAGTGTGCTTAGGGTTGGATGACATCCGTAGGGTGGTAGTCGCATGGTTTCATGATGACATCCACCATGAAAACCAGTAAAGTGAAAAGGTGTACGATGACGAGTGGCATCGCTTTCGCATCCGTCAGGTATGATAAGCACTGCATCACTTTCCATGGTAGGTACAGTCATAGCAAAGTTCCCATAATGTGATACTGAATTGCTGAGGTCACAGCGTACGGCATCCCTGCCATCGCAAGGCACAGCATCGCACTCCACTTAGGCATCATCGATCTTGAATTGTGCCTGTTTGAACTTCATTTTTGCTTCAATGAAATCATTCATCTTTCTCGCTTGGTCCTCCACTTGTGAATCACCGATCTTGAATTGCGTCTGTCTGAACTTCATTTGAGCTTCTCTGAAACCATTCATCTTTCTCGCTTGGTGTTGGGAGTGACAATGAACTATCGGTCTTGGACGTTGTCCCTTTTTATACTAGTCGTAATGAAGTCTCGAGGTTGTACATCATTCGTTTTTATGCCTAGTTTTGGAAGACTTCCTTTTTTTCTTCTTGGACAACGGTACTATCTTCTCTAAGTTACCGTCATACCTGAACCGTAGCGTGATGGGTGGAAAGGCCATAGAAAGGTAAGCACAGTGCGGAGCCCATCGAGTATGTTCCAGAATAGCTCAATCTTTATAGATCCATCGATCCATACGCAACCTCAGACCACAACTAAAACACTACTTCGTATCCCAATCCAGTCTCAGGTCCCAAGTAGACAAATCCTGTGCTAGCTAAAACATTCGCAGTAGGTAATCCTTCCCTATCCGTGGGCCATTTTTGAAATGTTTCCAATCGACTGCCACAATTGCAATAGTCATGCAAGAAGACAGGAAATTGGTATGGTTTGAACTTGGAGTTCCCGGTGGGTCTCTCACTCGATTCTTGCTGTGTCGAAGTCATCACTCTTGTTGGTGGCTATCGTCTTGGAACCATATTTTTTTTAATACCAGCGTGTTCGTAAGGTAAAGTGAAGTGGTTGGGAAGCCGAAACTCTTTTGGTACACGATTTGATAGTCTTTCTCCAAGGGACGACTGACGATTTGGTGTGTGGGTAAACGTACGATCTTGCTCGGTTCGTAGGTGGCTTTAAAATTTCCATCCTGTCCATAGTGCAAGGCTTCTTTCAAGAACCCAAAGTTCACCACTTGACTGTTGCGATAATTAGTGAATAAAAACATTATTGTGTGTGTATTTGTGATGAATGCAGGTACGTTTGTTGGTGTGTATATTTGTGTTTTTAAGCGTGCGTCTACGTTGATTGGTGTGTGTGTATTTGTGTGTTTGTATGCGTGCTCGTACATTTGTTGGCGTGTATATTTGTGTGTTGCTGTGTGCACATACCTAAGTGAATAGTATATAATGGGTTATTTTATTACGTTCTGTGTGGATAGCAGATGTGAGGTTTTTTCTTGCCCTTCTGTGTGGATAGTAGATATTGGTGTTTTAATTCTTCCTCCCCTTCTGTGTGGATAGTAGATATGCGAGTGGATAGTATATATGGTGTTTTTCTCTTCTCTTCCCGTCTATGTGGATAGTAGAGTGTGTGTTTAATGCGTTCTCGTACGTTTATGTGGATAGTAGGTATGGTGTGTTTTATGCGTTCGTGTTCGTTTGTGTGGATAGTTATGTGGTGTGTTTCATGCGTTTGCGTTCGTTTGTGTGGATTGTACATGTGTGTGTGTTTATGCGTTCGCGTCCGTTTGTGTTGATAGTATATGTGTGTGTTTTATGCATTCTCGTTGGTTAGTGTGGATAGTAGGTATGGTGTGTTCTTTGCATTCGTGTCCGTTTGTGTGGATAGTAGGTATGGTGTGTTTTTCTTCTCTTCCCGTTTGTGTGGATAGTATAATGCGCGTGTTTTATGCGTTCGCGTTCATTTGTGTGGATAGTATATTTGGTGTGTTTGTGTGCATTCGCATTCATTTGTGTGGATAGTAATATGTGGTGTTTTATGCGTTCGCGTTGGTTTGTGTGGATAGTAGGTACGGTGTGCTTTTTCTCTTCTCTTCCCTTCGTTTGTGTGGATAGTACAGTGTGTGTTTTATGCATTAGCGTTCGTTTGTGTGGATAGTAGGTATTGGATTTTTTCTTTCTCCCTTTCTTGTGTGTGTGTTTTGGTTTTTGTCCCTATAAAACTCCCTTTATCCAAATCAAATTCATGTCACCTACCTACCTACAGCAGCGCGTATTCAGGTCAGCCACTTGCAACACTGTTGCCATTATTTCCCTAATGTGGAGTACAGTGACGTCATTGAAACTAGAAAGTTTGAGACTATAAATATAGACTTGGGTTTTTCCACAGGTTGTCGATTTAAATAGATACTAGGGTTTTTAAACAGGAACGTCACACAAGTTGATGCTATAAATAGATGGCTTTTCCAAAGGAATTTCCCACAAATTTTAGCTAAAAATAGATGGAAGGATGAGAAAAAAAGAAGAAAAGATGCTCTTTGCAAGACATAGTCAATTTCACCGAGTGGTCCTTTGTCCAGTGAGGGTTAGACCAGTTAGAAAAAAGCCGAAGACATGATCAGAAAGGTAATGTTAGTAGAAGTGAAAAAAAATCAAAGAGACACGGACAAAAGAGAAAGGAGGAAGAAAACAAAGAAAAAAGAGTTTGACAGACTGAACAACAATTGGATCAAGGTGCAAGAAAAATTCAGAGCAATGGGACATCCTGACTGGATTCCTGACGAAGAAAAGAAGAAGAAAGGAATTATTGGAAAAGTGTGGTGGAAGAAATGGAGAAAATAGAAGAACCCAAAAACCCTTTTCAGGACCACTTTCATATGCCTCGAAAAGATATTTATTCTTTCTTGCCTAAATTTTTTTTTAGTAGATTGTATATTTTATGTTTAATTCCCAAAAACATTCTCTTACCTAATATTTTTTAGTCGGTTGTGTAACTTGCGTATGATAGATTGATGTTCATCAATCTATGATTGTGTTGTATACGACTCTTATTGTCCCTATGCAAAATTCCCATTGTCGCTATACACGCCCAGGGTTTTGATTTTGTCGCTATAAATCTTGCCGCTATACAATCCCAGGGAGGTCTGTAATGTATTTTTCCCATTGTCGCTATAAAGGCGAGGCTGTGCCATTTGTCGCTATAAATCTCGTCGCCATAGTGCAAACATCCTGTTTTAACATTAAAGTCCCATTGTCGCTATACTACCCCACTATACTACTCACATTATCAAGTAATAGTTTTACCTTTTTTTCTGCTGATAAGTTTGACCAAACCTGCATTGCTGCTGTTCTAAGATGATTCCGGAGTTAGATAATTTATCAATATATTCCGGATATGTTTCTGAAGTAGTTCATAATATTTTTTAGCCTCTTTGGTAAATCTGTATGGCGCATTCAAATGAAATAGTGATTTAAAATTTTTTGCTGTATTTTTATATTCCAGTCGTAGGGAAGAACGATGCTGTGATTTGACATCGCCATAAATTCCTTCCAAATATGAGCGTCAGTCTGAGAATTTGGCTTTTATATATATATATATATATATATATATATATATATATATATATATATATATATATATATATATGGTAATTATTCAATAGAAAAGGAAATATCTCCGTCCGAATTTTGATTTTTTAATTTAGTTCTTCGAGATTATTGGCACGCGACTAATTATAATCTTTTCCATATAAAGCGTTGTCGATCACGTTAACATGTGTATGCCATGTCTGTTGCAATGATTCCAGTACAACCCCATTTGAACCCCAAGCTTGCCAAACAACGTACTAGAAGCCCAGAGGCCTCTGGAAGTCATAGTTCTCAAAAGATTTATGCATGCCAATGTACTTGTAACGGATATGAACCGTACATCACCAGATTTAGTTTTATTTTTATATTTTGCCAACTCGAACATCGAATATCTCCCCAATTATTGTTGTTGTAGGGTTTAAAAACATTTTCAGCACAAGATAGGCTATACATTGTGGCCAGTATAAATGGTGGAGGAAGAACCCTGGAACGGGAAGAAACACCGACCCACGAGAAGCTACTGGCAAGCTTTCTCACGTACCCACGTTACTCCCCAGTTAGAGAAATTTTGTTCTCCTGCAGTTGGACTCGAACTGACAATGTTGCGTTTCCAAGCATGACGCTGTTACCGATCGCGCTGTTGGCTGTGTTAATAAAGTAAAATCCTCGCATTAAAAGTTGAAGCGGATAGAAAAATGTTCGCGCCCAAGCTCACTGTAAAATCTAATATCCCCAAAATACGCGATGTTGAATTACTATATTATGATATTTTGCATATCCACCCATGGTCCCGTGTAATGGCAAGTACAGATAACCACAATACACTTTAGCAAATTTCGGTCTACTAAATATTTGTAAGCGTAATTGCCTGTCAAATAATGAAGGTATTTTTTTTATATTAGATAGAAACATTTTGTTGGCTGTGGTACGTATGCATACTTGTATTAATTTGTTATTTGAGGGTTTAAAGCACGCCAAAAATGAAATCTTGCTTGATTAAATCAAAATAGCTTATTTCTCTTGTACACATCCAAAAGAAACTTTGATGTACATTGTTCGTAACAGTGAACTGGATAATTTAAACAAGAGTATATAAACTAAATATCGATCAAGCAGTCGCCTTTTCTGCTGAATTTAATCATAACATCTCTTCCGGTTTACAGCCGGAAAGACGTGTCTGCATTAGTGTTACCATAGTAGCATCCGATACTGTTTTGCCGATTATTTCATCATCATCACCATCATTATTATCATCATCATCAATCCCTTAACCCAAGAGGTCGTTGGGGCAGAACAGTTGACTTTACAACCAATTCTCTCCATCTTTCCCTGTTCTCTACTGCCCTTTGGGAATCTCCAAATCCCATGCCTGTTCACTCCTTAATGTTGTCTTCCCACCTCTTTTTCTGTCTGCCTCTTCTTCTGCACCCTGGCACTGTGCCTTGCAAGATTGTTTTTGCCAGTCCAGATGATCGTAAGACATGATCGTAACACTTCAGTTTACGCTTTTTTACAGTGGTCAAGAGGTCTTCATAGGGTCCGATGGCTCGTTGGATCCTGCTGTGGACTTCGTTGTAAACATGGTCAATGTACGAGATGCCTAAGATCTTGCGGTAACATCTCATTTCGAAGGTTTGAAATCCTTCTTTGTAGATTTGATGTGAGCGTCCATGTTTCACAAGCGTACAGGAAAATGGAGATGACAATCGAGCGCATCAGCCTTATTTTGGAACCAAAAGCAATGTTGGTATCTTTCCATATTGGTCTCAACCTTGTTATTGCTGCTGTTGTCTGGGCAATCCCGCAAAGTAGTTCTGGTTTGGAGCCCTCATCTGTGATAATTGATCCCAAGTACTTGAAGCTTGTGGCTCTTTCCAGCTTCTGTCCACTGACCTTTATTTCTGCACTGATGCCCTTGGTGTTGTTTGTCATCAGTTTGTTTTTTTTCCTGCGCCAGTCTCCATACCGTATGCTGTGGAAATTATGTCAAGGCGCTCAAAGTCAGCCAGTTCTTTATCATCTCCTGCTAAATCATCAATATCATCGTTTATTTAATGTTTTTTATATAGGCCATGTACGCCAATTGATTTTCATGGATTATTAGCTGCACATAGTATGTAGCTTTTATGATAACATGAATAAAAGTCGTGAAGGATAGTAGGCACTGACGTATATGCAGCTAAAATTATACATAGCTTATATTCTCTCTACTATCATTGATGGATTTAAATATTAACAATTTCTAGATGTCACCTTTGAGAAGTCTTTGAACAAAAATGTGTTGTGGTCAATGCTTTCCATTCCGAACAGTGTGTATATAGGACGTCTCTAATCTGTTAGATTATATTAGTGGAATTATATATCCATTTCCTACAAATAATCAGGTATCCAACCATATAATGGGGGAGATTTTTGTGTAAACTTGTAATTCTCATTTCATGTAACATACCTTGTATTTCTTACATATGAAACAAGAAGGTTTGTGCATTTAGCCGAGTGTTTTAGACGAGGAAAGCCATACGTACGTTGAAGTTTGTCTTTAAAAGCGATATTAAGGCTTATTAGATTGAACACAAGCTTAATTTAAAACGTTTTCGAGATTTCGAATCAGACATTATAAAATGCAAAAGTAAATTATTTAAATTTTTCCCACTGGAGCCCCTTTAAAATCCTGCCTGGCAAACGAGTTCTCGTGAAAATAGAATCCTTTCTAAACAGCTTGAGAATGTAGGTATCACTATGTATGTATGTATGTATGTATGTATGTATGTATGTATGTATGTATGTACGTCGTCAGCACAACCATGGCTAATTAGTTCGGATTAAATGCTTCACTTTTCAGTTAAGTTCCGAAAAGAAGAATTTACTGCAGCACTGCGACCACGAGGACAAACCTTAAACCAAATGCATACGAAACTGTTGCACAAGATCAAAAAGCAAATATATTATGGAGGAATCTGGAGTAGGTGATTGTTTTCTCGTTTGTTTTAACAGTACTTTTAACACATTATTGGGTATATGATGCAGAGGAAATGGGAGCCTTCTTTCCCAGTTCACTTTCCCACTACGATGGATGCTACACCAGATTCAGTACATGACGAATAACAACACTCCAGCAACAGTCGTGGTGACAATGTTGCCACATTTACAAGGCAAGCATCGACAGTCTTCAATGGGTCTGGTTCCGAAGGCGAGCTCAACAACAGGCAACCTTCACAATGCTTTCATTTTCCAAGGCGAGCAATTTGACATGGACAACCTTCACAATGGATGGTTCCCAAGACGAGCTCAGCAACGTTGGCAACCTTCACAATGCTTTCATTTTCCAAGGCGAGCAATTTGACATCGACAGCCTTCACAATGGATTTGGTTCCCAAGGCGAGCTCAGCAACATCGGCAACCCTCACAATGCATTTATTTTCCAAGGCGAGAAATTCGACATCGACAGCCTTCACAATGGATTTGGTTCCCAAGGCGAGCAATGCCATATTGGTAAACTTCGTAATATATTCTGTTTCCAAGGCAAACAATGTGACATCGACAACCTTCACAATGGATTAGGTTTCCAAGGCGAGCTAAGCAACATCGACAACCTTCACAATGGATTAGGTTTCCAAGACGAGCCATGGAGCATTGACAACTTTAACAATGCATTCAGTTTCCAAGGCGAGTAATGCTACATTGACAACGTTCATAATGCAATCATTTTGAGAGAGGGTTATGCAATACAGCATGCCCTATATGAAGTAAACGGTACTGAACAATTTTGGTAAATATCTCGACAGTAATGATTAAACAATGGCTTGCACCAGTCGCACGTTTGTAAATATATTCTCTTTAATGCCTTATCGGTATTCATTTTAAAATGCACTTAACATATCTGGTGAAAGTGTAGCATTTATTGCATTGGTTCATAATGTATGTCTGGAATGACATTTCTGCGCAAGTGAGAACTGTGTCATATAGTTGCCTATATTTTGGAAAAGATGGTACTTGCACATTAGTGACATTCATCTAGACATTTCATACGTGAAAGCGTGTAACGAATGATCTTTTTCCTCAGCCATTGTTATATCCAGCGCGAATGAGGACGTGCATCTCTCTTTTCTTTCACAGTGTTATAAAGCAATTTGTGCCTGCGATAAATGCATCATCCACTTCCTTACACATTAATTTGTAGGAATATAGTTACAGACCGTCACATGCCTAATTTCAGGTTTGGTTTTGTGAGTGTAATACCATTTTCAGCACATGATAGGCTACACATGGCGGTCAGTATATATAGAAAGAGCCCAGGAAAACCCAGAAAAGAACCACCGACTTGAGGGAAGCTGCTGGCGACCTTTCCCACATATCCACATTGACTGAGTCGTGACTCAGACCCACGCTGACAGGTGAGATTTCAGTGACATGTAAAGACAAGAGCCTTAGACCATTCGGTCGCCCGGGGCTTTGGACTATTAATCCACCGGATGGTAAATCCAGTTTTAGGTAAAAATCTTTTGAATTGTTTGACATGTAATCTCAAGATCTAAGATGTGTTTGAATGTATTCTTTGTGTTTATGTCTCGTACATTAGCATGGTTGCTTGTTTATACTTCCTTCATCCATTCCTCATTGTATTGCATGAACAGTGTACTTTACAACCGCCTTTTCTGAAGGTCACTTTTATGTTACGTTTATGGATTAATTTGCATGTGAACAGAAGTATCACATTTGCCCATATTTATTTGTACATTTGAATGAGTGAATTCATTTGGTGTACATATTATTGAAAACATGCTGGTATTCATAATTAAATATACATTTTTACGCTTGTAATGGACACAGGGTCTACGTCCTTCCAGTGTATTTCAATATAGTTCTTACATATTGTCGTATGTCCATATCAGACTTCCTTGGTCCCCAAGACATATACAAACAGTCGTATATTTTCTCTTGTTACATGAAGATTGTTTCACTGGGGAATGACACGCACCTACTATACGAGTATTTATTTATACTGCCACGGTTTTTCAGTAGTACTTATAAAAGAATAATACTTAATGAAATTCCTCCACATTTTGTGACGCCGAGTTATCAAATACAAACGATTTCCTGGAATGGTATGCATTTAACGACTTTGTTTCACAATTTAAAGATGTACAACTCTCGAGGTCTTTTCATATTTATGTTATTAATGGCTGAAAACAGTCACGAATTTTGAGATTCTTCTAATTAAGGCTTATACTTAGCCAGATATTGTCCAAAGTCTTTCAGGAGTTTTTCTGATACGTTTTTCTCAGCGCAGAATGCGTTAGGGAACCACGGGTCTCCTCCACATCGACAGATTTTATTCCCAATCATCTTATCCTCCCCGTACTTAATAATGACCGTCTTATGTGCGCAGGTTCTCCCTGGAAGTGTAACATGACAGTTTACAGAAACAGCTTTTATAAAATATAAAGTTTTCTAATTAATATATTGATTTATTCTGACAAAATAGTGCAATTTGTCAATGATATATGTTCTGTTTTTACGTTTTCGTTGATTATAGGTTAAGTATTTGTTTTATTGCTTATATATAATTTTTCTACAAGAAATAGGAAAAAAAAAATATTAGATCAAGTGTTGACTTGAGCATTTTGTATTAAGTATATACATGCTAACATCATCCGCTTAAATGAATGCAAGCTCTTGTCAACTAGGAAGCGTTTCGTTTCCGTCAGAATCCGACACCCCCTTCTTCGCCCCCTCCCACCAACCCAAACTAATAATTCAATTGTTAATTACGCATTAAGAATATTCTCATGAAAATTATCCAAAAGGTAAATGTATATACTTGCAAGTCGAACTTTCTAAAATCTAGAATCTTCCTCCTGTCATATGAAGGGTAGAGATATCAGCAGGATTGGGCCATGGGATTGCCTTTATTGTTAGAAGTCTCTTTCCATATACATCAAAGCCTTTGTTTTCATTTATTGTCGCAAGATATATGTATGAGCATTTCCCACCATTTCAGTTTGAAAAAATGTCAGATGGAAAAATATTCGGCTGAAAATACCGATGCCCGGCTGTCACACTTCGAAGATACAAAACTTCTGGAAAACTAAACGCTTAATTAAATCGCGTTGAACAGTTTTTGACTCCTTTTTAAATTATAAATGTCAGTACGTACCAATTCATAGATTGGTGCCCCGTTCACTGTACGTGAATGTTAGCGACTATGTTTTCCTTACAAATGAACATAAGGTAGATATACTTGTAAAATTAATCAGGCATAGTAATAAATACTCTTGCTAAATCAGATCAGTTTCTGCGATTTGGTGTTAATATTTTATCTTCTTTCAAAATATTAAATTGCACATGACAGAGCTAAGCTTTTCACGTCAACAAGATGCACTTTGTGTTAAAACAATTTTTGTACAAGGTGATTGATAATAATGATTACTACAAACTTAGACGTTTTCCTATACACCATGGAGAGAATCTGTACACTCGGATTCGCCTATTGATCGTGTCTCATCTTTTTTAAACCGGCAACAGTGTAACATTAGATGTAGTACACTATATTATCTATGTCCTCTAGTAATGTCCGACTTATTTTGGTTCCTTAAATTCTCTTTTTGCTCATCTTTCTAACAAACAATTTCTCCATAAAATCAATCGTCAAGTTTCTATTGTGATCCACAAATAAACAAATACCGTCCGTTAGTATGTCCTACGTACAGCTTTTTTTTTTTTTAACTGACTCACCATTTTTGCATTCGGGACAGCACTTTCCTGTGGGAATGACTGGGTCAATACACTGAAGCTTTTCGCAATGCACGGATTCAGCTTTAATGCTACCATTAGACTGGCAAATCAGCGGATTGCATGTAACATTCTGTACAATTTTGCCTGAATAATAATAATAATAATAATAATAATAATAATAGTTCTCATCATTATTACTCCAACAGTAATTGCATGACTTGATTTACCAGGATACAAAGAACCCATAAAGATAGTTTGACAAGAAATGTTTTAATTTCTGATCTAATTTCAAGCTAAACGACCTGAAATCAATTGCTACATAAGGTCTAGTAACTACCAAACCGTTCACATCAAAACTCATTATTTAATGTGAAATTATAGTCCATTGAAATAGATATGTACAGCAGAAAATAATGTCCATGACAACAATAAATGCAACATTGTAAAGGATACGTACAGTCAATAAGAAGTATATGACACAATAAAAGCAACATTGAAATGGATACGCGCAGTTGAAAACAATGTCCATGACAAATAGTAAATGTAATATTGAAATGGATACACACAACAGAAAAAAAAAAAAAAATGCAACACGAAAATACACTACTCTTTGCAATGAGCACCTAAAAGTTTTCTCCAGTCAAAATAAAAGAAAATAAAAAAAAATAAATAACCGATCTAGTTTTCAAATGGACACTTAACAGTGTTGTATTTCATAAGGATATTGAAGATCTTAATCTAGTTCAGATTTAATAGCCAAACCGGACAGCATTCATTAAAAGAATAACAAGTCCCCTTTTCAAATAATTTGTTACTGTCTGGTTTAAAATTATAAGCGAGAAATAATGAATTGTCCTGCAGAGAGGACTGTAAGCTAGACATCTGCGGCAACTAGGTATTGAAGTGTAGAAATTTCCCCTATGTTTCTGAAGGTAAGTAGAGCAGCAACACTGAGGTTTCAATACCGTCGGTGGCTACATGAATTAAGATCAATTTGCTATGAATTCAGGAGAAATGTATAGAACGGCGAAATGGAACTAAAACATCAGGAACTGACATGCATTCTTCGATGGACAGACAGACGATAGATTGTTAGAACTTTTTCAGTGGGGTGGGAAGTGCAAATCCCCCCCCCCCCGACGCCTGGCTATGGTGGCGCCGTCGCGTTTTCTTTTTCTTTTTGCAGCAGAAAGTTTTATAGGATTTCACCTTCATATTTGAGTAATGGAGATAATTCTTTCACAATATTTAGGAGCGAAGTTAGTTTAGAAACTGACGTTAAAGAAATGTTGTCTGTAGCAAAGTATGGGCGAACTAAAGAACATTCTCCCTTGACGCTATAACCCTAAGCGCCACCAATGAATAGATAGATGTTGGTTAAAGAATATACTCATAGTTAACAAGTTCTGTGCAAATTATTCCATTACACAAACTGACAGCACCGAACATATGTACAAAGACGTGATAGATAGATACCAGAGAAGTAGTGTTTATTCCCCTGCCTACACTGACACACCGGACAACATTCTCCTTTAGGAACCACATGGTACCTGCACGTAAGCTTTGAACATTGATATTCTCGCACGTAACTTGTCCACTCTTTTGACATGTGCACGGGTGACACGGGTCATTATTTACAATCTGACCTGTTTAAATACAGTGGAACATGTTAATGGTTGAGATAAAGTTACTTATTATATACCATGCAATTAAATAATTGCATATCTATCAATCACAATATATTTGTTTCTAACAAATACTAGTATCATAGTACAAAGATGTGTGTAACAAATTTTTTGCTGAGGTAACAGCTTTTGTTTACATGAATTTATCTGACCGACAGTCTGTTTTTATGCCGGAAATTTACTTTATAAGTTAAAAGGACAATTCAATTCTAATCTAAAAAATTACAACATGTTTCTCTCGTTTAATTGGTAGCCGTGGTGACACTTGTTAGCACGTCAGAGTTGCGACCAGACTGGCGCGGTATGCTAGCAACCGTCAGGTGTTTATGTGCCTTTGAACATAAAATACAAAAACATTCAACTCACCCTCATTATATTATTTTTTGTTTACTTTCTCAACATAACTATTGTTATGATTGTTATTGTTTTTGTTGTTGTTGCTACCTATTTCAAATAATTTCCCTTGGAATGTACAACCGCAGACAGGACAGCACTGGCCATTGGGCACAATGGGACTCTCGCAATTCGGTTGTGCATCACCTGAAAGCCCGGACTGGGTCTTGTAAGTGGCCTTTGGTTGATGTGCCCAGAGGAGACATATGGTTCGTGACAAAAGATTAGCTACCCGTGGAAGAGAGATGATTCTCGGCAATGAAAGAAGATGCCGTCACGAATAAGACTCAAGTTTTGTCTGAACTTGCATGTAAATCGGGTCTGTTGACAGGGCATGTATTTCAAAAATTCTGCCTGCAGTTGCTAATGCGAAGAGGAAGCAGGTCTTGTAGAAAAAGGAGCGCCAGAGGTGCCATTGAAATGGATTCAAAAGGTGTCTTATCCAGCCAGGTTAATACCCAAGATGGATTCCGCTTTGGGCCTATGGCTAACCTTTCTGGCCGTGTATACTACCAAGTTGGCGAGTAGGTCGGATAAGTCCCAGTTTTGTCCGATATTCTCTCTTCCATGATGACGAAAGGTGTCAGCGATCGTGGAGTGTAACCGTTTATCATACTCGGTGCTAACTTTCTCTCTTCGAAGAGTGAGAGGAGGAAATTTTCTATCTGCGGTATAGATGTCTGGAGAGACAGGACATGTTGGTTTGTACACCACTAAGGGAAAATGTGCCATTTGTCTTCTTATGCTTCAGACTGGAGGGCCTTCGTACCTGAGCGATTCTCTCCACGACTGGTTGCGAGAATTTTTAATTCTGAGGGCCTGTTTAATATGATCCTGACGTGCAGGATAGGTAGCTCAGGGCAGCGATGAAACAACTGCCGTCGTGGTTATATGAGTAGCTGAAGGAAAACCCGAATTCCGCAGTGTTTTCGATGAAAGATTGATGAGGTAGTTAATTCACAACTATTCCCGACGGAATGGTGCGATGAGAATGAGGCAACATACCGATTTCCTTGATTTCTGTATCACTTTGGAATCAGAGGTGTTGGGGGTTGGTGTACGAGTTCAGGTTGGTCCAATCCAACGATAGGGCATCCAATGCCAAACTGTTGCGTCTTGGACGGCAGACACAAAGGATGTAGTTTTTGGCATTCTTTATTGTCGCAAACAGGCACACCAACATTCAGTCCCATCGGATGCAGATCTGAGTGAGAACCGAGGGATGGAAAGACCATTCCTTCTGTACTAGTCGAGTGTTCCGTGACGAAGGATCGATCAGTGTGTTGAGTCCTGGGATATGGCGAACCAGTATGACTTGTTGATGACAACACCACTTCAAAACGTCCCACACCATGACGCATATGTCTGGGGACTGGGGTCTTTCTTGTTGTTGGGGATTTTAGGATGGAGATGATCCTTGTTGTTAAGTCACCATGGTAGTGTTGTCAGACAGAATGTGAACTCCCTTGCGATCTAAATCTTCTTGCCCCCAATGAAAAGCTTTCACAATGGCAGTCCTCTCCGTAATTATAAGATGTCGTTCATGCGGACAGCGTGCACCACTGGCATCCTGAAATGATGGTAGTGGGCTGGCTCTCCAGCTTTTCGTACTTGCATTGGTACAGACTAATCTCGAGCGGGTGGACGCGTAAATGTATACCCGCCGTGAGTCAAGTTAGGTTGCTCCGAATTCCGCCGATGGTGCCTCAGTTGGGTGCAGATGTTGAAAGGATGGTCCAGTGGGCAAACATGAGGACTCCATTTGTGCAGAAAAAAACATTTGCAATACAGTAAAAGGCTACATAGGACCATGATGTCAACTGCCGCGTCGAGTAATCCCGTGCGGATAGAATTCTTCGAAAGCAAGACTCTACCATGGGTCTTTTCAATGCCCGATCCCAAGGGAGACAAAATATGGTGCCTGTGTATTAAATTCTATACCTAGATGAACGAATCGTTGAGATCTTATTAGGCAGGATTTTCCTTTTTGACGAGAATTTCAGATTGGTAACAAGGGCTATCATGACTGGTTAGAGTTAACTCGCTGTTGTTGCAGGATGTTATCTAGGTAACTTTATGTTGCAGCCATATAAATGGTCCGGACATGCGCCATTACTCGATTCGTCAGACGAGGAAAGGCCGCGGGGCCGACGTTGAGCCTCAGTTGTGGTGCCCTGAATTGATATACGATGTAGTCGGCGAATTGCAGGAACGTCCCGACAGCCTTATGAATAGAGACAAAGGTATGCGCTGTCGAAACCCACAGTGATGGCATGGTCTCCGTCATGGATATCGTTCAAAATGTGCTGTGATGTTTCCAGTGGGAACCAATGGGCGTGGATAAATGGATTGAGGGTGCTTAGGCCGATTATCCTGATGTAGAGAGTCGTTTGCCGTTGGGACCAAGAAAAATGTGTTGAACGAACGATAAAACCCTCTCGGTGCCGTATCCGTATGGTATGCAATTGTTAGAGCTTCGATAGGACTGCTTTCAGAGGTTCATGTCCTACGAGTGGCCCTTGGATCCTTTTGTTGATTCCCCGTGCTATCCCTGTATCGACGCTATGGTTGCGGAACGGAGAGAAATGTGTCTCCTTGATGGTTTGTTGGCGTACTTCATCCATCGGGACGTTAAACATAAGATAGAGGATAAAGACCGTGCTCTTAGCTTGAGACCGACTCCCATGCATGCCCCGAGATGTTCTGAGTGGGAGAAAAAATAAGCTATGTTCCGTCGGTTGGAAGATAGCCAGAGAGAACAATACTCCAACAACGAGGTCACGGTAATGATATTGCTCACTAACTGCGCAATATCAAAGGCCATCCGTTCCATGAGTAAGGAGTGTGGCTATGTCATCCCCAACGCGGCGAGATCACCGAGTTCTGGGGTTCCGAATGAAAAGCTGGTTGGAGTGCAAATGTTAGAATCGCTGACGAACTGATGATGAAGACGAACCAGAAAGTACTTAACTCTCCCAGACTGCGAACGCAACTAAAATCAGAACCTTCCGTTCGTCGTTAATTCAACAGATGCTTGAGAGCCGATGCATGTCGTTGATGGAGTCGAAGGAGGAGGACAAAGCTCCGGGGGCAAAAAGTAAACGTCCTCGATGAAGGTTCGGAAGGCAAAATCTTCCTGTACCCTCGTGTAGGGTAGAATAGATGACGGTGAGGCTACGGTCCCCTGTAACTCACGAGACTTACCTGACAAAGAGGGACGAGGTCTGTCTCTCAATAAACTCGTAGAACGCCGTAAAATAGAAACTGTGACTTCAAGACAGTAGCCGAGTAAAGAGGCTCTTGTGGCAGAGTGTGGAGAAATTGCAAAGCGACATCTGTCGAGGCGTGAGGATCTGCTGGTGGTGTCATGTCGAATGAGTATCACGAGATGATACGAGTTAGACTAGTCTCCACACATGTCTGCAAAAGTCGGTTTCGACGTACTTGAAGGCAGGGCTGTTTTTGAGCGAGCCCGTAATAATGATGTTTGGGTCTTCGTGATCCCTAGTACATGACCTAGGCCGGTCTCAACGGAAATGGGCCATCATTGTGAGGAGGATCTCGTTAGGATCATCAGTTGGGATGGGTTATGGTATATTTGATTCATGTAACCTGTCCATATGTCTGCTGAATGAGAGGAAACTAGGCTGTTTGTTAGCCTGTCACATTCTATAGTTCTGTAGGAGGAATCAAGTCGGACCCCGAGGAGTCAAGGCAGTGAGAGTTCCAAAAATGACGAGTCCTGTGGTGTTGACATGGGTGCCGAAGCTGTTTCCGAGCGTGTCAATGTCCGGCTCTTCGTGGCTAAAGAGTAAGTTGAATTATCTCCCTTGTTTCCATAAAGATTCACACTGAAGAAGAACTCGGCATGCAGACAGTTGACGTCTTTGGTCTGAGCTGTATGTTGTTTGCGCTTTGCCCATAGTTCTAATCTGTAAGACAATATAGATCAAAACGGATAAAGCTGTAGCCCTGCAACAATCTATGAACGCAATGACCGTGCAGAGCTAAATCATGAAAAGGGTGACCCAGAATTTGACAAGTCTAATAAAGCAAGGAAGCATACAGGTAATCTCTAATGACAATGCCACCTGTCTAAAAACCATTGTGCCTACACATGTGATGTTTGAATATCGTGAGGGCGTATAACTATACCATTTGATGGTTACCCGGAAAAGGTGATAGACGATTTCTATTACAATGCTTACCTGTAGGTAAGGTCAAGGACGGCCTGGACAGGTAGAATCACTGAAGCATGGTGTTTCAAGGCTAAAAATACCGTGGTAAAAGAACTCGCCTGTATGTACAAGAAAACCTGGAATTATACATATATAAGGAGTTCTTCAGAGCATAAAGACATACAGACATGTACATAATGTAGCCGGAACCCAACTTATGAAGTCAAATAGGCTACACGTGCGAGCGACGTAGTGCTCGATAAATATGATTTATGGTTTATGCATATAAACATGACTCAAGGGTCGCCTATAGAAACAGGCATGTGCAGGAAGTCGCTGGATAAACTATGTGTAAAGTGCTGACCTTTACTTGTCCGACCAGAACGGAATAAATACAGAAATGCACCAACGTGTCTACATTCTACACCAAAAAAATCCTTCACGTAAAAGGGAACTGAGGAACCGTTATAGTCTCTATAGGTAGGTGCGACAAAATCCATTAGGATGGTTACCTGGAAAAAGTGATAGCATTATGTAGGGAAAAGGGCCCAGAGACCGTCCGTACAAGTATATACATTAAAGTTGGTGCCTGGACGCTACAAAAGCCTTGGATAGAGACTCACCAATATGTATCCGTTTGTAAAGGAATTACACATATAGAGGAGTTATATGAGCACTAGAGACCTGCACGTATTCATAGGTTACTGCATTTGTAGGGGAAAATATGAACGAGTTTTTGGATGGCTATACTGCACGACCTTGGGATTGCAATATATCCATCCGACAAAACGAGTTCATATTTTCCCATACAAATGCAGTAACCTTTTAATTATATGCTCATTTTCTTATTCTACCCCAGGTTTAATTATATAAACAAAAATACACTACAAGAAACAAACTGAATGTATGCCGTATTCCAAACTAAATACACAAGCGTAGATTCATCATTACACAACATTAATAATGCGCACGTAAATCCGCCCAGATAAATTTGAACTTGGTCGCGTGCTAGACACAAGTTTCGCAAGAAAATGGCGTTTTGGTCTACTTAAAATTGAAATTTGGAGACATTGTGAATGAATGCGCATTGCAACAACTTTTATATTTGATCTGGAATGAATAGATTTTGGAATATTTTTTTTGTTCGACGAAATTCCGTGATTATCTACTGGATTTATCTACATGAAGTACTTCCGATTTCAGTCAGTAACGTCTGTGCCAATTCTACATGAAGTATACGTTGGATTGAAGCAGTGAAGGAAGAAGCGTGTTGACATGTGCAAGTGTGTTTCTCTTCTGTCATTGAACGTTTCAAATCATAATGTGGAAAAAATATGAAGTCTTTCGTTTGCAATTATCGAAAAGATGCTATGGAATATAATGTTTATTTCATTTTGAGTGCAGTAAGGAGGATGTAATTGCACTTGGAATATACTCGAAATTACAGTACAATTTTGAAATGTGTAATCAAGCTTGAGGATCTCATGACATGGCTCATGTAACTCGGATTTGCAGAACTAAGAAAGTCCATTTGAGGAAATTCAGAACGAGAAACTAAGTATATTTTCTGCCATTCTTATTACCAGCTAAAGATGACAGTTTATGCCTTGTCACTTGCATTTTATTTGTAAGGACCCTGTCTGGCGTCTATAACTACCCTAAATCTGAAACATTGCATCAAAAAAGTCAACGCGGAATTTGTCGAAGCAGCTGGTATGTAGGAGTCCACGAAACATCTGCTTTAGTTCATTAAGAAACAAATTGTTTACAATAGAAAGTAGTTCCTTTATTCACGTAAATGCAATATGAATTGTGCGCGCGAGTTCAATATCGTAAAATGTTACACGATTCTGACAATGTAAAGTTAACGGAGAAAACAAAATGAGCATAGAATAAAACAAATATAGCACGAACTGACCGAAGTTTAGGCACCACGTGCAAGTACCTAAATGTGTGACGACGACAAAGTGTGGCAACTTGTGAAGGCAGAACTTTATCGTGATAGAGAGAGGAACAAATCTGGAAACATAGATGGACCATACATTCCTTAGAAGTGAAAAACTCCTCCAACTTGTAGTGGTATGTCTTCCACATAGCTTCTGGCTTTTGCGAGGTCTCTCGTGACGAGTGCGTGCCTCTTGGCACGAGCGGAAGTAATTTCTGGGATATTCTTACGCTGTGCCGCCAAGTCTGATATGTAAGGGGAGATAGCTCTGGCCAAACGCCAAATAGGTCGGCAGACAACTTTTAGCTTTCTTTAGCTGAAAGTAGCGTCTGGGAGGGCTGGACTTGCGAGGTAATGGTTCTCCTACGGTATTATGATTGGGTAACGTATTCGAAGAAGAAATAGATAATAAATGTTCGTTTTGTGCCGAAATACCGGATATATTTCATCTTATGATACAAAGAAAAACAAAATATATCTTGCTTGTTTAGATACAACAGAGACACGTTTCATGTCGAATATGTCGTACATTTAATGGAAAAGACGCCTACTCGAGAAACCTATTCATCAAAATAAGTAAAAAGTGAATGAGGGTTACCAAAAACTGCTGCATATTTTTAAGTTTATTTTCTCAATTTTTCTCAGTTTTCTCAATATCCACAGATCTGAATTCTCCCTTTATGAAGACGATTCGGAACAGCTTGCATAATAAATATAGTTGTACAACTATGGTAGAAAACGTGCGAGGTAAACTAAACTGGAAACGCATCTACTTTCATGACTCACCATGGCGTAGCTCTGCTCTTTTTATTCCAAATCTGATTTCCCACAACCCTGAATCTCCAGAATTTGACCCAGGGTGGTAGCACGAAATGTATGACATGCATTATGTATTATTGCATTCTGCATGCGTTCTTAAAGTAGTTTCATTCAATTTTTAAAATATGTCACCGTCAGAGCAATAGTTGTAGACTTTGACCCCACACCTAGGCTGCCAGCCAAAGTCCTAAAATCTATACCTCACAGAAGTGGTTATCACATAGATAATGTATGTAATAAGGTTTGATGAATTTCCACAACGGTTTAGAACGAGAGGGAGGTTATGGAGAGCTGATAGACGGACGAACCTCTCTCTCACACACACTAACAATTATTAGTATAGATTACACTAGCAACTTACATTAGATTTGTTTCTTTTAACCTCGCTGCGAAGAGGTAAGGGCTGTCCCTGGCGCCCACATTGTATGTATGGTTTATGGATACGAAAGAAATTTACATAGCAGTCATTCCAAGAAGGAACCAACCACGTACCACAATAAAGGTTACCTAACACCAAACTCGTGCACCAGCATTCAACACACTTTCACTGACTCCTGCCATTTTGAGTTTGATTTTGAGTGCTTTACAGATGTGATTTGTAGAAAATGTATACGTAACCGTGTTTTGAAATAAATGTACAGCATTACTTTAAATGCAAACAAATGTAAATTATTCAAAACAAAACAAGATAACCAGATAAAGGTTAGACAACCTCCTTAATTTAGGTCAATACACGTGTCCCTATTTACGCGAAATTGGACCTGAAATTCTCTTTTTTGTCATCACAGGAGGTTCGCCATTTTCTTGTAGACTGGCTTTGTCTGTGACGTCACCGGTGCTTGCAGTATTTGTCGTGTAAGAGCTACGTCACGTCAGAGAGAGAGAGAGAGAGAGAGAGAGAGAGAGAGAGAGAGCTGTACTTTTCGCCGTAAATAGTCGGGTACACCTTATATATTTATATATTTATACGCGAATATAAAAAATGCGATTCAAAATTTATCCATTCTTGAAAAGATTCAATAACAAAAGTACACAATTTAAAATTTAAAAGTATTTTGAGTTTGAAGTTGGGTTAATATATAGTAAACATTTAAAGATTGATTTTAGAATCCTAAAAACAAATATAAAAAACAATCTTGGAATACCGTTAGTTTCAGATTAATGTACACAAGATAAAGTTGTCAGGATATATCTTAGTTACAGCCGGTGTTAGTATCTATGAATAAGTACAACACAAGATACTTTTGTGTTTGGTTTCTTCTGAATGTCTCAGTTATGATACTGACTGGCAAAGTCGAGGTATTTTAAGAATATTGCCACATACTGTACCATCTTCACTAGGTAAGCACATCTGCTATCTGACGATTCTTTGTCCAATATTGGATATTATCCCTGTGTCGACCAACTGCGCGGACAGATATAACTGGCGAGTAACATGCATATTGAATAGTTTTGTGCATTGCCAAGTACTTAAATCTCGGAGAGAAGGAGTTCGTGCCTGAGGTCTACAATCCTCATAATGACGAAACGGATGTGGTCAGTTTAAAACACACATACACAAACACACACGTTTGAAGTTTTAATATTACCAGTGTTGTAGACGACACCATCTTTGTTACAGCCGCCACACACTGGACAACAGTGGCCTTCTATATGGATGGGATTTTCACACGGTGGCCTGGCACAATCCATAATACTGCACACGATTTGGTCAAAGCCTTTACATCTACAATCAACCTCACACGGATTGCTGGATGGCATCAGATCACCTAGCATATAAACGACACAATCAAGAGCCAGCTTATGAGAAGAGAAGACTACCCCCCACAAGAAAAAGAAAAAAAACAAAAAAAAAACCAAAAAGAAAACAATGCCATTTTGTAATAATTGATGAACATCGTCCAAAGTATCATTCCATAAATGTTTATTAACAAATCAGATTTTTCTTTTGGTCTGATACTGCTGTTTGTATAAAAACAATGCTAGATTAATTAGCAGAAACATTATCCCACCAGCCGATTTACGTATAATGTATAATACTTATCTTTAACGAAAATTTACTCCTGAGCAAAGAATTCTGAAACAGAATAGCCTAGAAATCCCAGATTACATATACATCATAATAGTTAAACAACTTCGCCGATATTTAAATCTATTATAACTAAAATTTTATTATTCGATTAAATCGATTTTTCCCTCCATTATAATTTATATGGTTATTCATGTGCAGACATGTTTTTAAACATAAAATTATGATATTAATGTCTTAAGCAGTAGTCTTATACACGCGATTAGAATACAGAATTCGAGAAAGATTACACATCAGTTACACAATTAAAAGTCTTTGCATTAAAAATCGATCTTTTGGTCACGATAAATAATAGTTACCGTCGCCTGTAAAATGCGCGCAATTCGTTGTGTTTCTTATGACAATGGGTTTCTGTCAATGAAGTTTCTGTTGTTACAAACTTTATTGAGTACACTTTATATACATGACAATATTCGTAACTATGCGTAGTAAAACGTTCGTAGTAACAACTTAACACTATAATCAAACTGATGTATTAATTTAATGAGTGTGTATGTTTTGGGATTTTTGACGTAGCTTTAACAATTTTTCAGTCGTATCGCTACGATGTCTGCATTGTGGCAGTTTATATTGATGTCTAGCACTGGGGCATCATGCCCCAGACATGTAGCATGAGGTCCCACCCGCTCACATTATCCTGACACCAAGCCAACCAGACCTAATACTAACCTCTTATTGCTGAGCACCTAGCGAGGCAGCTCTTAGTACCATTTTTATAAGCCTTTGGTATGATTCGGCCGTGGTTCAAACCAGCCACCTCCCGCATCCGATGCGGACGCTCTATCCACTAGGCAACCGGAGCGATATATTAATTGCATGATGAATAATGGAAATTACATTTGTCAAAAATGTGTCTTTACTGTTTGCTTTACGATTGTATGCCTAGAAGATAAATTCGTGCAAAACATGTCTTTTCTGCTAGCTGTTCGATCATATATCTAGTTATACTGGATACTAGCACTGCTCATACAAATTCATTTCCTCGTGTGCTCTTTGCCTGATACATCCTATCTTGATTTTGATTTTAAAGGTTGTTTTTTTTTTTTACTTTCCTTCAAAATCCCTCCCTTTTCTTTCAAAGTTCGTCCAGCCAGACGGAAGAGACCTCATCTAAGACAAATGGTTCCAGACTCGAAGTTGTCACTATGTTCATTTAGACGTGTAAATTGCTTATCACGCATCAGGTCGGTATTTGACGAGCAGTGCGTTTAAATCAGTTAAGAAACGGGAATAAAATGCAAGGATTAAATCAGTACCCAGATTTGATGGCATAGTTTGGTGCTCATTTGTTTACAACCGCTATTCCTGAAAATAAGTTGACATTGAAATACATTATTACGGGCTGACAATTGCTGCAGGACTAGTAAGCACGAATGACGTCACTGTAAGAAAGGTAACTATACCTGTCTTCACGGAAACAGCTTTTTTCATCGCTGATAAAGAGGTCGCTATTGAAAATCTTAATTAGTCTATGCTATGTTTAATCAACAGAATAACTGGCTGAGTGTGTTTAATGAGATACATTTTACTATAAACTGCCATTAAAAGTATGTCCCATAATTGAAAAAACCCAGCTTGACCCTTAAAGGTACAATCGTGTTTCCTTACTAGGTGCGTAGTAATGGAAATCTGTCCCAAGACAACCAGGTGGAGAGTCCTCTGCAGAACATAGGTAGCACAGCTAGAATAAATGTTAAAATCCCCTCTCCCAAATCTTGTAATACCGTTAGTTTCAATTTAATGTAGATAAGACAGGATTATCAGACTATCGTTGTAGGTACAACCGGTGTTGTTCGTATCTATGTGTGCCTGCAAACAAGCTACGTTTGCTTATGGTTTGATTTGAATGTCTCCGATAGGATACTGACTACAAAAATCGATGTATTTTAACAATATTACCATACTCTGTACCATCCTTGCTAATAATCTCCTCTGCTATCTGCCGACTCACAGTACAGTTTTGGATATTATCCCACTCCGAACCACTGCACGGACATATATGTATATTATAGGTGAGTTGTGTGCACATTGATTAGTTTTTTAACATTTCCAAGCTCTCAATTTGGAGATTAGTTCGTGACTATAGTCTACAATTCCATAATATGGAAATGGAAGTGATTAGTATTAAAACACACGTACACAAACATGTTTGACGTTTTAATATTACCAGTGTTGTAGATGACGCCATCTTTCTCACAGCCGCCACACACTGGACAACATTGGCCTTCTATACGGATGGGATTTTCACACGGTGGCCTGGCACAATCCATAACATTACACTCTATTTGGTCGAAGCCTTTACATATGCAATCAACCTCACACGGATTGCTGGACGGCATCAGATCACCTAGTATATAAATGAAACAACAATCAAGATTCAACTTATGAGAAGAGAAGAAAACAATATACCATTTTGTGATAATCGATGAACATTATCCTAAGTACTAAGAATTTACAATCCATGTTAACAAATCAAAGATTTTTCTTTTAGTTTGGTAATGTTTATTTTCTATAAAAATCATAATAATACTAGATTAATGAATGAGCTGAAGCATTACTGCACCAGCGGATGCATGTATAATCTATAATAATTATGTTTCTAGAAAATTTATTCCTGAGCAAAGAATTCTGAAAAAGAAATAGTGGAGAAATCTCACAATACATCTATGCATCACAATGTTTAGAGAGCTTTGACAATTTTGTTTTGTTTTATTTTTCGATTAATCGCATTTTTTTCTCTCTATTATAATTTATATGGATATTCTGGGATATATGCAGGCATATTTATTTAACCATAAAACTATGATACAAATGTCTTAAGCAATAGTTTTATGCTCGTGATTAGAACACAGAATTCGAGAAAGATCTTATAAAAGCTACACAATAAGAGGTCTTGTCATTAAAATCGATCCTTTGGTCACGATATATAATTGTCATCGTCTCCTGCGCAATGCGTACAATGCATTATTTTTTTTCTTATCACAATGAAATTTATGTTCTTACGAACTTTATTGAGATCATGGCTTGGAAGTTTTACGTTCTGAGAGGCGATAATACTTTGTGTACATGACAGTACAGGTAACCATAATAAGAACGTACTTTGTACATGACAATATTGGTCACTATAATGAAAACATAATTTCTACATGCGTAGTAAGTACTTGACACTATAATCCAAACTGATGTATTGATTGCATGATAAACAATAGAAATTACATATGTCCAAAATATTACTGCACTGTTTGCTTTGCGATTGCATACCTAGAAAATAAATTTCTCTAAAATATGACTTTACTGTCTGCTGTTCGATCATATCTAGTGACAATGGACACTAATGCACTGCTCATACAAATTCATTCAATGTTCTTTACCTGGTACAGCTACTGTTAGTTTTGATTTTAAAGATTTTTTGCATATCTTTATATTTATATATTTTCCTTCAAAATCCCTTCCTTTCCTTTCAAAGTCTATCCAGCAAGATAACAGAGACCTCGTATAAAAAAATGATCGCGGTCTCGAAGTTGTTACAACGTTCATTCAGACTAAGTGCAAATTGCATATCACACGCTAGATCGGTATTGGCGAGCAGTGCGTTTAACGCAGTACAAACAGGAATCAAATGTAAGGGCGAGATGATTATTAAGATTAGATAACATGTTTTGGTATTCGTCTATCTGCAACTGATATTACTGAAAATGAGTTGACATTAAGATACATTATTACAGGTTGATGATTGCTGAATGAATAGTAGCACGAATGACGTTAACTACAAGAACGGCAACTATACTTGTCTTTACAGAAACTATGTTGTGCTTCCGTCGCTGATAAAGAGAGCTATTTGAAACTGAAATAAAACTTTGTTACTTTTAATAAACAAAATGATAAAATGGGTGTGTTTAATAAGATCCTTTTAATGGCATTTTATCGCTTCAAGTATTCTCACAATTGACAAAGCTTGACCCAATAAAAATTACAAACGTGTTTCCTTACCAGGTGCGTAGTATTGGCCATCTGTCCCAAGACACCCAGGTGGAGAGAGTCCTCTGCAGAACATAGGTAGCGCAGCTAGGAATAGTGTCAAACAGTTCTTTGCACGATTAAATCCCATTCTTTATCACAGTTTTGGTTCTAGGGAAATCGGAATGAGGGTCTTACAGTAATATTTTATTAGATTACCTAAAGGATTTGCACACAAATAAAATCGGTGCAGGGAAAAAGGGAACCTAATATTATCTGTATTATATAGTACCACTTATCCAAGCAATCAGTCTTTCAGTTTGCAAAAACAAAACAAAAAAAAGCAACCCAGCTACAATTTAACTGGGTGTGTTTAATAAGATCCTTTTAATGCCATTCTTACAATTGACAAAGCTTGACCCATAAAAGTTACAAACGTGTTTCATTACCAGTTGCATAGTATTGGCCATCTGCCCCAAGACACTCATTTGGAGAGAGTCCTCTGCAGAACACGGTTAGCACAGCTAGGAATAGCGTCAAACAGTTCTTTGCACGATAAAAGCTCACATCTTATCCGAGTATTGGCCCTAAGAAGTCGAAGTGAGGGACTTAAGTAATAATTTAATATATCACCTAAACGGTTAGCACAACAAAAATCTCTGAAGTGGAAAAGGGGACCAAGTATTATCTATAATATTTATACCATCACTGTATTATCAATCTAGTAAGAAAAATATTTGGCCTAATTATTTTTTTTTTAAATATGACTTAAAATTTCCTAATTTAAATTATATCTGGGTAGTGGTAACAATAAAATCTGAGCTTTTATCTGAGCTGTGTGGTCTAATAGTTTTGCATTCTCTTTCTAGTTAATAACTGCTCCCGATAGTAACTGCAACATTAGATAGGAACTGCATACCAGACAGGGGGCGCATCTATCCATAATGGAAGCTAGTTGATGTGTACTCGTAGCGTGTGTGAATAAATACTGTTTTGTGTAACAATTGAAACTCCCTCGTTTTCATGACATGGTGCGAGACGTGGCTCTAAAAGATACATAAACTTTTGTAGTCATTCAAAATGGCGAAATTCCAGGCACATTAGAGCTTTAACCTTGGGACGCCAGTGGAGTGGCCGGATTGGAAATAGCGTTTCGCGCACATTCGGATCGCCACCAAACTAAGTAAGGAAGATGAGGCAGTTCAAGTAGGTTCACTTATATATGAAATGGGGAAAGAAGCAGAATAAATATTTAAAAAGTTTGAATTTGTTGATGCTGAAGAAGCCGACAAGTACGTCCAAGTTTTACAGACAATTTGATCAGTACTTCGTCCCCAAGAGCAATATAATTCACGAAAGAGCATGTTTTTATTAACTTACTCAAAAACCAGGAGAGTCAGTGGAGGAAATCGTAAGAAAAATGTACGAGATTGCCGATCATTATGACTTGGGCGCACAGACGGAAGAAGCAGTAAAGGATCGTCTCGTAATTGGAATCTTGGATAAAGACGTTTCCGACACGCAACAAATAGAGAACAACCTTACGTTAGAGAAAGCAATACAGACATCAACACAGTCGGAATTGGTAAACAAGCAAATACGGGAGCAAAGTCAGACAGTGAAAAACATTTGATGAAATTTCTAAACTGAGCAAGGCATTATACAATAAACCAGGACCAACCAATCAAATTGGACCAGACATTGGCGAAAACCGAATCAGGCTGAGCAAGCAACAGCACAATAAACATGTCACAAGTGCAATAGGAGGCACAGTAGAGCAGACGTTGTAACAAGCTGGACCACTTTGTCGCTCAAGAAGAGTAAATGAGGTCACATTCAATGAACATATGCTACAGAGCATGCAGAACACCAAGAAACATTCATCCTAGGCATAGTAACTTTGTGCGACGACGACAATCAGGTATGGTGTGTGATTTTGAACATTCGTGGAGCCGCAGTTTACTTCAAGATCGACACTGGAGCAGACGAAACAGTAAGGGCGGAAGCAACATACAACTCTCTTCCAAGAAAACCAAAGCTGAGACAATCAGAATCCACGTTGTGTAGCCCAGGAGGGATTCTGGATTTAAGAGGCGAGTTTATGGCACATACGACATATAAGGAAGTATCGTACCAGTCTTAGGTATCTGTCATCAAGGGACATTGTGCCAACAATCTCATTGGACGTGCGGTTGCTCATGCAATAGGTCTTGTGAAAAGAGTTGAGGAGATCAACAAAACAGCCTTTGGGCACTTTGGCCTGCTGAAGCGTTAGCCAGTAAAGATCGTACTCTAGGATAATGCCAGGCCATACAGTATGGCTACACCCAGATGTGTACCATTTCCTTTGTTGTCCAAGGTGAAAGAAGAATTGCCCCATATGCAGTTCGAAGGCATTATTGAAGAAGTGGCTGAGCCCACAGAATGGTGTGCGTTAATGGTACCAGCCCCAAAGAAAAATGGCAAAGTCAGAATTAGTGTTCACTTAAAGAAGCCTAATGAGGCTGTAAATAGGGAAAGATATATACTCCCTACTCTAGACGATATATCACCAAAGCTGATAGGCTCCAGTCCTCTCCAAGCTTTATGCAGAAAGCGGATTTTATCAAATACCCTTACATCCAGAAGGTGCAAAGCCGACTGTCTTTATTACACCGCTGGGTAGCTTCTGCTTTAAACGAGTTCCATTTGGTATTACACGAGCACCCGAGATTTTCCTAAGAAAAATGACAGCTGCTGACTGTCTATGAACGGGAAGAAGCCATCATTGATGATGTACTCGTATATGGAAAAACCATAGAGGAGCATGCCCAACGCCTAAATCTGGTACTAGAGAAGCTCAGTGTGAGAGGTCTCAAGCTCAAAAAAAAAATGAATTTAGGAAGAGCAAACTGGAATTATTTGGTCCTGCGATTAGCTCAGATAGCATACTCCCCCGTCCGGCAAAAGTTGCCGCAGTGAAAGAGTTACCTGCTCCATCAAATATCACTGAGCTTAGTCGTACCATGGGCATGATCAACTACCTTGGCAGATTTCTTCCAGATTTGTCTACAATAATGCGACCAATTATGGACCTGCTGAAATCAGACACTGCCTGGTAATTGGCCCAGACCAAGATTCTGCCTTCACGAAAGTCAAGGAAACGCCGACATCTACGCCGGTTTTATCATTCTACGGAACTGGAAAGTTAACAGCCGTTATTGCTGATATCAGCAGTTTTGGTATTGGTGGTGCATTATTCCAAAAACATGGAGAGAAGCTCAAACCGATTGTCTCTTGTTCTAGAACACTCATCTCTGCAGAGGTTAAATATGCACAGATAGAGAAAGATTGCTTTGCATGTGTGTGGTTCTTTAAGAAGTTTCATTATCTTATCGGACTCGAATTGTTCAGATTGCATACCGACCACAAACATTTAGTGCCACTGATCAACACATAGGATTTATATAAAGCTCCTTTGAGGCGTCAACGACTATTGATGCGCTTGAGACGCTTCAATGCAAAGGCAGAGTACGTAGCTGGGAAGCTTTTGGTGGTTCCAGACACTCTTTTACGGAGCCCTGTACAAGGTCATGAATCCCTATGCGAAGAGGAAAGGGAGGTCTTTATAGAATCGATGGAAGCATACAGGCCAATTTCCAATAGGAAGTTAGAACAAATAAAAAAAGGTTACACGAGTGACCCCAGTCTGCAGACTGCAGTGGTTTTCACCACAGATGGATGGCCAATAAAATAAATAGCTGTCCCATAGATGTACGTCCATACTTTGCTGTACGCAGCGAACTCTTCGTTCAGAAGAACCGCTTTCTCTTCAGAGACAGAGTTATCATACCTACAGTCTTACGGTCAGAATTTCTTGATAACATCAACGAGGATCATCAGGGATTTGCCAAGTGCCTTGAAAAAGCCCAGAAAATATATGGTGGCCGGGAATCGCATAACAGATCCAAGAAAAATAGAGACCTGTGAGTTCTGTCAGATCAGGATGCCAGCAAAGAAGCGAGAACCATTGCAGACAACCTCATTACCAGAGGGACAATAGCAGAAAATTGCAATCGATATTTGTGAAGTCAGACAAGAAAGATATCTGGTAGCTATTGACTACTTCTCACGCTATTTGAAAATTATGCGCCTAGCAAAAACAACTTCCCAGCAAGTAATTGGAAAACTAAAAAGCACATTTGCACTATGGGGAATCCCAGAAATTGTAGTATCAAACAATAGAACCCAATTCACTTCTTCAGATTTCAAGTAGTTTGCTGAGAAATATAACTTCAAACAAGCATTTACCAGTCCTCATTACACACAAGCAACCGGTGAAGCCGAAAGTGGCGTCAAAATAGCAAAGTCTATCCTTCAAAAGAATGTTGTATTTCTTGCCTTGATGGCTTATAGGGCCACGCCAAAAGCTGCGACAGGGGCCAGCCCAGACCAATTGATGATGGGACGACAAATAAGGACCACCTTGCCCGCTATTGCAACGAAACTAAACCCCAAGTGGCTAAACCTCAAAGTCGTAAGGCAAAGTGACTTTACGACAAAACAAATTTACCAGATATTGCCAAGGGAGATGGAATCAAAACCAAACAGCATAGAAATGATAAATGGTCAACACCGGATGTAGTTATTTTAGCCGACGAAGACCGTAAAAGTTACGTGGTACAAACTACAGGCGCGATCGCATCTACGTACAGCAGATGAAAAGCCCTAAGAATGCACTTTCACTTCCAGTCAATACAGACTCATCTACCAGTGCCGGATTAAACCCTGTGGAGGCCCCTAGGAAGTCGAAATCTCGGGGGCCCCCTCGCAAATTATCTCCTAAAAAATCAAATTCAATATTATTTTGATCTCTTGTCGCGGGGCCCCTAAGAGGCGTGGGGCCCATAGGCCTGTGCCTATGCCCACTCTGCCTATTGGGTAATAAGGCACTCATCTACAGACAAAATCTCCACCTTGTCCAGTCAGGACCCATTCGGAGTCCAGTACAACGTCTTTCAGTAACATGTAATGCGTACCACCACACGAGGATACGACCAACCAGTATGGCCTTGTGCAACCCTTTCCCAGCAACCATCTGTACCCATTTAATCCAACACTCCAATGCTGACCTTGAGTAGGAAAGTCATCCGAAAACCAGCAAGATTCAGAGATTTTGTCTAAGATAGTGGCTTTCATAAATTAGCTAACCCGTAGATAGTTTAGTATTATTTTGGAATTAGTGCATTAGAATGGGACTTCAGAGTTGTTCAGTACAGAGTTCAGTTCCGTCAAATTCTTTCAGTGGCTAATTAAGAATCGAAGACAATACATATATATTTAATCATTTCATATTTTTTATGTTGACGGAATTGATTCACTTTTATTCTATCTATGCATAACCAAGTGTGACGTTCGCTTAATCTCAAAAGAGGGGAGATGTGTGGTATTGTAGTTTTACATGCCATTTCTAATTAATAACTATTCCCCCCCCCCCCGCCCCATAGTAACTGCAGCATTAGAAGCTAGTTGATGTGTACTCCTAACGTGTGTGAATAAATACTTTTTGTGTAAGAACTTTACACTCCCTCGTTTTCATGACATTGAACAGACGAAATCAAAATAACTATTTATATAGCGGTAAGCAAAGTTCTCGGACTCTGCCAAACATTGGAACCAGTAACATAAATTGTATTACCCTGAAATCATACGTCTCTTAATATACTAGTGGACATTACCGAATATGTTTCTTTTATCTCCTCTGATTTTGATCGGGGATGTTTCAGTATATACTCATCATTGAAGTTGTGTAATGATCAGAATCGGGAATTTAAAGCGTATTGTACATGGAACACGAGAATAAGCAGCAGGCCATATATCCGTGGAGAAACATGCGCGTTTATTTTTCGGTCATGTTGGTACGCCTAAACAAGTTACATTCCGTTAAGAGACGCAACATTACTTTTCATTCTTTAGTCATATATGTATGTGTATGTATATATATATATATATATATATATATATATATATATATATATATATATATATATATATATATATATATATATGTGTGTGTATATATATATATATATATATATATATATATATATATATATATATATATATATATATATATATATGCTAACATTTTCCAACAGCATCCAATTAATCCAATCTCAGTTCTCTTCGCTTTAATGTTAGTTTTCCTATTTTGTAGGCCATCGTGTAGATTTTCGAGAACTAACAACATTAAGCGAAGAACAGGAAATTTTATGGTGGTTGTTGTTGGGTTTAACGCCATTTTTCAGCACAATATAGGCTATACATGGCGGCCAGTATAAATGGTGGAGGAAGAACACAGGAAAACCCCGGAAAGAACCGCCGACCCACGAGAAGCTACCGGCAAGCTTTCTCACATAACCACATTGGCCGAGCCCGAGACTCGACCCCACGCAGACAGGTGAGACGGCAATGATCCGTAACGGTGAGCGTTTTAGACCACTAGGCCAATTTTACGTTTGACTTGCCTTTTCGAATCAGTTAAAAATTATTCATTACAAGGACTTCTCGCGATGTGCGCGTTTGTGTACAGTATAGAGTACACACACACACACACACACACACACACACACACATATATATAGTTACGTATATGTAATGTAATTGCTTGTGTGTTTTAAATTTATTTTATTTTTATTTTCATTACATGTTATTGTAATAACTTTATTCGCTGGATTTGACTTTTTCTCGGAAAATTCAGTTTTCTGTTTTGACCTGATAAACACGCAGTCTATTGTTACATTATATTTTAGCTGACCTAGTTCCTGACCTTGGTTCTGAATTCGTAAACACCGAGTGAAAATCATTGGTCTTAATCAAGGTCATTCTTGGCGTGCGTCAGCTCAGTTGTAAACAAATTTTTAAAAAATTCATTTCCAGTGTGGGAATAATCGATTCTTAGCTAAGGCTATACTAGCCTACGTGCTAATTGACATTTTACTGCGTTGTTCGGAGATAAGTGACCACGTGACTCCACCATGTGATCTAAAATTGAGGGTTAAAACGGATGATTTTAGTGTTTTCAGTCAGTCGTATATTACACCTTTAGAGCTCAAGGTGTTTTTTTTTTATGTTGATGCCAGTTTGATCTAAAGTTCTTCAATTTTTTGGATTTAATAATTTATATTCCATGGAAAATACCAGTGCTCATAAAAATTCTTGGACAAAGACATTTAGTGCAACTTATTCGGAATTCTAAAGCCGGAATATTATTCTTGATTCATAAAATGCAATAAGGAACTGCTGACAACACTGGACAGGATATAGAGGACGTCATCGCCTTCCATCTTGGAACTTCATCGGGATTAGAACTTTGATTCATTTAGAACTTACTTTTTAGTGATATGACTTATATTTTTAAATTCTAGGATTAATTTTTGGATTTGATTCACAAACCGTAAGTCCTTTTTCATATTTTTAACTTCTTTTCTAGGGAAATACATTATTTTGTTAAAATTTACAAAGCTTGTTGGCTTCACTCTTTTGTTACTTTTTACGAGCCTATAGTCACGTAACTATATATATATATATATATATAAACCGAATTTGATGCCCGGTATAAGAGCAATAGGTGTAATGACCTCCAGTCTAAAGGTAGGCCCATGTGGGCAGAGTCTACGGACAAACTTTGTAACACGATTGTCAAGTTTTAGGTACAGTTAACTGAAGACGATCCGAGCAAAATTTCCTTATATACCAATAGTAAGTGCTATTTGCAATCCATTTTTGTTCTGTTTGTCCGTAAACAATGGCAAATGTGGCAGTGCACGTTAGTTCTTGTGGGTAAATTCTCAGTATAGCAACTAAGCGAATTCGTAATCTTTCCTGTAAAATGATTATCAATAACTCCTCCATCAAAAATGCAAGTGTGTGTGTGTGAGTGTGTGTGTGCGCGCGCGCATATATATATATATATATATATATATATATATATATATACTTTCTTCTAAATCGTCTTTAATGAGAGGTAACGAGGTAACTTTCCGAATCATGTTGGTAAAAATAAATGTCATTTCATATTATCATATAACAAAATAAACTTCGGCTTTTTAACAGAAACGAGAATAATAAAAAAACGTTATGAAAAGTCATGAAATAAAATAAATTAAAAGAATACTCACACCAGGTAAGACTGTGTCCGAATATAAGAAGTTGTCGATTCGAAACCCCGCTGAATTACTTTGACGCCTTATATAAAAAAAAATGCAGGGGAATGAATCAGATTCATGCAGTTCACGCATTAACAAGCAAATCATGTAGAACAGATCCCTCCGTGAAGTCCGTGCACTAGTGTTATAGAGACGATCAAAACGTGACCGCGACATATAAAGTCTTTTAATCTAGACAGCCAGACTTAGCATCACAAATATATTTTACCATGTACATAAAGAATTGGACAAACTTTCTACTCCTATTTATAGACTTTGTCTTTGCTCTAAATCTACGTATATATGTCTCGACCACTTTTTTGTGTTTATCGTTTAAACATTTTATTGCTATGACAGTTAACAAATGGGCAGGGTTACAATTTCTCACAACTTAGAATAAGCCTTTCCACAACAGTTGGTAAGGAAATTAACATGGATAGCTGGATAATTTAATATGGGTTCAGTTAATTATAAATAAGCATACCACGATGTAGGAAACACAGAGAGAGAGAGAGAGAGAGAGAGAGAGAGAGAGAGAGAGCATTAATAAATCAGTGGCGGATCCAGAAATGTGTTTTCTTTTTTATTTAGGGGTTGCAGTAGGATGGATGGTGGTGGGGCTTAACAAGTAGTCGTGGGTCTGTCGGACGGAATCAGTGGGCCCCAGAAGCACTTATATTTGAATTGTTTCCAGAGCATAATTCGAACCGTCTAACCGTAAAGAAAAACTACTTTAGAAAATATTCCGTTTGCTTCGCGCCTATTTTTAGGAGGCTGGGCGTGCTTGCTGGAGGGGTGGGGGCGCCGGTTCAGATCCCCGCCTATGGAAATCATAATGAGTAAATTAATGATAGTGACAGATATTTGCACGACTACATAGACCAAAGTGAATACACAAGACAATCAACAGCTAATAACGAAGAACACCACGTCTTTTTTATCAATACAGTAATTATTTTAGTGGAGAAATCAAATGCTGAATACACATTAACTATATAAAGTATTTTTGTGCATAAATATACGTTTGGATAAGATAAATAAATGAATATTAAATTCTGTTTTAAATCAGATGATCCATTAAACAAAATATTTGTAGTCGCTGGTATTGATGATTTAGATCTGAAATCAATTTCCTACGAAAACTCTTCGGATTCTCCGGAAGCACTTGGTTCGAAATGTCCCGTCTCTTTTCGATTAACATTGTTCGTTTTCCCAGCACTGAAAACTAGACTGCAACACATTGAGGACTTTACCTTTCAATATGCTTAATTGGTTGCCACGATTATATTTTTTGACCTCCAGATGGATGTAAACGTGTCTCATCACCCTCACATCCTGCAGAGAACTTATCTGTTTCTCATTGCGGATGATGCTGCCATCTGGCTTTATGTCACCACATCTGGTGACTTCCAGGTCAACCTGTGAATGTGTTTGTGTGCTGCCGATGATCACTTTATTCTCCTCACATAAGTGTCAGAGTTGCTCTCCTTTTATACTGCCCATTCCACGCCTTCATGACCGGTACTAGGAGAAGCCCAAAAAGGCATTATTATAATAGCATATTAACCCACTGTAATAAGGAGACTGATAAATACAGCATCATTACAGTTCAACCTTTTCATAATAGGGACACTTCTAGTACTATCGAGGAATGCCCGATGCTGATTCTATTTGAAATAATGGGGCAAGTCGTTATGTATATTAAGATTTAACATCAATGCTAAGACAGACTTTGCCTTGAGCTTGAACTAAAAATAGTCAATTTCACATAATGTAAAATACACTAATGCAGCCTGCCACGGTCAAATTGATAAGAATGAAGTAAGAATAAATGCATCGATAATGATGCAATTTCTGTATGACTGGAGATTGGCGATAACAAGCGTACAGCGCAAATCGTATAGAATTCAATATAACTGCTAAAACGAATCAAGAATAAGAGTGGGGTCCAGGTAGGAAAATAAATAATTAAATAAAGAAAAACTGTCTTATGACATTAGGAATTTCATGATATGGTATGCTTGAACATGGCAGTGTAGCATGCATGAAAGAGAAGGCTTTTGTTACATGATGAAATAATCAAGCAGTAAAACGGAGTTACTCGCATATCGTCCTACAATCATTCGTCTCCAACCAAAGCATGATCATCCGCACAAGAAACCTAATAAAAAAAGAGCACGAAAACAAGATATTCGAATTCGAATGATCAGATTGTGGAAAATGTATAAACTTTCAGGTTTAAAAATATCTACAATCTATGACTGATTCATGAGATGAATCCTGTTAAAATTATAGTTGGTTATGTCTACCGTACAACTATTGCTCGCAGCGAGAACTTCTGAGTTGCGATACAAGCACCCAGTGTCATTACATTTCAGTGGCATTATTTGCAATCGTTCCCTCCTAAGACATAAAAATTCGTCAATCAGAAACATGTTCTTCTTTACGTGAACAAGTAATGTAAACACAAAGATGGCGACATCTTGCCTGTTCACCGAGTTCGCAAGTCCTTGAGTTGATGTGTTAACCATAACAAACTTAATTATCAATATGAATTTAGACTGAAACACCGTAAAAATCTACACATACTTAAATCTACAAAAATACTTTTCAATCTGGCCTTTGACCTTGCCATCAATTTGGGATTGAATCTTAATGTGCCACATACGAAATGTAACGCAGTTGACAGTGTTTTAAAAAGCAAATAAGGCGCAAGAATCCTGTGGAACACAGATGTGTATCCATCCAGTCTTTCAATTTAAACATCCATGCTTTTTAAACTCCAACACATACTAAAACAGACATGAAATTACATTTTAATAAACTAGAGCACGTACCTGGGCAATTGAAGTAAACATTCTCGGATTTAATGTTGTTTTAAATGACAGTTCATCTAACAATGAGCATGCTGTTTTACATGCATTTTAGACCTACAAACTGACTGAAAATCATTAGGTAAATATTTGCAAAAGAAACAAGTAAATAAACATTTTGACTTTAGTATATCAATAGTAAAGAAAAGCTCCTATTAAACATGTTAAAAAGAGAAACAAGAGTCTGTTCATGCAGATAATGGGAGGGTATACAATAACCTCTCCTACATAAATCCAATAACTAAGGGCAGAAAAAGTTACATCCCCTATTATAAAATGTGCTATGTAAAAGCTTCACTTTACAATATAATTACACCGGAAACAACTGATACCAAAACAAGTCCACAGTTCCGTCTGTTTATCGAAAAACCGGAAGCTTTGTGTACTTCACATAAAATGAGCTGTAATTTAGAGACCAATAGCAATTAAAAATACTAAACTTTGCGAAATAGTTCTTAGGTTAAGATAAAGCAAACTTTTGCAATTTTAAATTGACATTCGTAAACTGCAATTCCTATTGTATGAAATAGGCCGGTTGCAAATCGTAAATATTTACATGAATGCCATCTATAAGTCTCCAACATTCGTGTGACAGGGTTATAAGACAGTGTCATATTCATTTAGCAAAGACGGGCAAGTATTTTATTATAGCCATTATCTGCGGTGTATTCTTATTTATTTAATAGCGGTGATGACATTTCTAAAAATGCAAAAGTTTACGTTACATTAAATTCCAGTAAATTAAAATAAATTAAAATAGTGACATCATTATTTAAAAAAATAACAATATTTGTGAGTTATAAGGTACATTGGTTTTCATTCATACATATTTTCTGAGAGAAACTGGTTCTAAAATGCTCACATTATCATATCCACAAGGGCTGATCTTGCTCGAGAATGTCAACAAAACTGATTCCTCTTGGTTTTATGACTGAAATATCTATTACAAAGAAATTTCAAAAATGACAAAGTTATCAAGTGAAATCACTAACCGACATACCAGACTCACCCCAAGTGGCAACAGTGATACCAGTAACTTGTATTAACATTTTTCAATTCATTTAAATTGAATCAGTTAATTTTATTTTAATATCAGTTTCTTTATTTTCATAGTATTTTTAGATGCATCTTTGAGTTTATGAGAATCTTCTGTTCCTTTCCAAGGTAATTTTTCCAGTAGATTTTGAATAGTGGGAAAAATGCAATATAAAACTCCAGAAAGTAAATATTTAGTCCTGCGAATTAATTCTCACTGTTCGCACACTCTTCATGAATTTCGCCAAATTTAATTTCATCGCTGATGATATTGGTTTAACTCCCTATAATATTCATTGTTTTGGTTAAATCTTTATAAATTCATGTTATGTCCACGCGAATTTCTCATACGTGTGCATCATTATGCCATTGATATGCATCACCGATATGACATATTTTTGCGCATCACTAACATATATTTGTTGCTAATTAGCAAGAATGCTATTTTCGTCCCGATGATAAGGGTTTCTGGTAATGCGAGGAGGCTTTAGGGTGGGTGGGTGTGGTATAGCCAAGTATGGAGTTTAGTATGTAAGAAGTAGAATATGTTATATTATTTACTTTGCAAAAATAAAAACTGTCAAGAAAATGGCCAGGTACAATCCGTTATGCGAAGAAGGTATATATATATATATATATATATATATATATATATATATATATATATATATATATGTGTGTGTGTACAAGACCTAAAATAGACAATTTTTAATATTGTACTTTACGTTCCATAGATCACGGCATTGAGGTAGAATTGAGCTATTGCACTGTTAATATTGTGTTGCCTCAATACTAATAGGATAACGAGCGTTACCTTTTGCATATGCATGGGACTTTACATAAACCACAAGTGGCAAGTGTCACGAAGCAAGGTAATGAAGGCTATCCTATTAATCTTGTTAAGTCAACACAATCCTCAAGTATGAGAGTTATATTACACGCATATCTGTAACCAGATGGCTATCAAGCCTTCTATACAGAAAGTACAGTTGTTAATACGGAAGAAAATCCCTAAGCATTCGTGAAATAACTGACATCTAATTACTTTTCCTTTGCTTACGTTTCACCTCTTGTCTTCTCTTCTTTCAACATATCGAGTTCTGTAAATTATAATCCGTGAAATTTATATCTTCAAGTACTATCAGACCTTCGTTATTGATGCCCATGTAAAAAGGTCCAGCCTTAGGCCGATTGGACTGATTACGCCCAATCGGGCCCCGCGCTATCAGGGGTTCTTCGCGTTAGCAATTTTTAAAAAAAATATATCTTACGAGAGAAAGTGATTTTAAAGCGATGGAAGAAAATTTTAAGTTCAGTATCATATAAAACTTGTTTAAAAGTTTATTTCAAAAATGCCGTGCTTTCATGGGGCTCCGCGCGTAAATCCAGGCGGGAGCCCCGCCAAAATAATCCAAATCGGGCTCTTCGTTTGCTAAGGCCGTTCCTGCGTGTAGAGATACTGAAAAGTACTTAACAATAGTTAAATATCACAAATTTATGTACAAATGGGAGATATATTGATTTTGCTTTAAAATATGAGAACTAGTGCAGATGTAAAATGTATTTCCGTGACTGCGTGAGAAGCTACATTCCACAAGGCAAGACTGGTTTAATAGAAGAAAATCAAAATTTAAACCCCCAAAACTGATCTGATAAAATAGATGAGCAGTTACATTCTCTAAAAGAAGTCGTCCCTTCGCTTCTGTTGTAACATCGGAACGATTGTCATTAATCCTGAATGTTATCGTAAGTGTTGCGTAACGTGCTCAGTAACCATGTGTATGATATGTATGCATGTATGCATCCATACCTTTTTATACAGTGAAAATATTTTTCTACAGTGAATGGTACGGCATGTCGAAAAGGCCACGTGTAGGGAAAGAGTTGACATTTATTTGTACAATTAGTTACAGACATATTTAGTATTGCCGTGGTGACATTTTTTGTATTTGTGATAGTTACCGATATTGTTTTGTATGTGAGATTTGAATATTAGGTAAGCTAGTTTTAATCTTCATACAGTGTGGTTATTTGCAAAAGAGCGTTTGAGACAGCAGGGGGCCACCAAATTAAATATTGACCTACTAACATGGCAAAGTGATGTGCACCAAACAATGTAGAAAATAGCATATATAACAAGAAAGTGGTAAGAAATTTGAACTTAAGACTAAAAGATTAATGAAGTATGAAAAACATAGTTGATTTTGTGATTCAGAAGATTTGACTGAAAAGATACAAGTACAATATGTGCAAAAACATGTGAATCGAGAATATAAAATAACTATTTCAAACTGTTAATTGTGGGGAGTATCATAATATTTGGTACCTATACTTGTGTCATTTAAATCATTACGAAATTATATGTTCAATTGTGTCATTGTTTTCATCATAAAATTGTGCTCATGGCCAATATAGGCCACCCGACCATTTCAAAGGAAATGCTGTTAAGGTTGTTAAAGACTGAATTTGCAAACAATATGTGCAGAAAAGCAGCTTATGTTCAATTTCTCAAAGTGTGATCAAATCCGCTACTTCTTGCCACTAAATGTATTATTCATAAGTATTAGTGACATTTCTTTTTCAGACATACATATTTCATATTGATGTACACTGCATCAAAGTCTGTGAATGGAAGACATAAAACTCCTTTTTTATTACTGCTAGGTGTTACAGAATAAATGAAGGATATAGGACATCACCTTTAGCATGATCTTCGGCCATATCTTACCAATTAGATTACTATTCTCCACTGGCCTGTACTGAATTGTGCATTAAGTCAATACCAAGGATGTTTAAATCTAACGCATGTAAAATAAGAGAGGACAGATAAATCTTGCACAGAAGCCTTTTGAGTGACCAATACCTAGTTATCTACTATTCAGCTCCAACTTTACCATCCAATACGCATTGTGTCGTTACCAATGATCCACACATACTACCCAACAAGCGATATCAAAATTATGTAGCTGACAATTATGTAGCTGACAATGACTATAACAGGGACTAAAAAGAAATCCAGAAAAATGATAACAGTTATGGCCTAACCTAAAAGTAGAAGATAAATTCTGAAAGTGTCATGGACTTTAACGGACGCTGAAAATACTCGGGAAAAGTGTAAAATCTTTAGACAAAGGTAGTAATACAATTAGAAGACTGTCACAGACTCTAGCAAATAGAAAAGACGCGGCAAAAATCACATACAGAGAACAGATAAACCACTATAATATTCAGGTGATATCTCCTAGCAAGAGCAAACATATAGTTCTATTCAAGCTGATTGGTGCAGACAGACGGACAAATGTAGGTCTCCATAACATATGTCACTTCTGGCACCCGTCTCTGTTTGATATGTTTTAAATATATCTAGCATTCCTGTCTCACGGGCTCCAAATGTTGCTCTATAAACAATGCGAGAGTTTGGTAATGTCTTTGAAACTTTGAAATGCCAGTAAGACGAAGTTTGCATTCCATTCACAATCAAGTCTGAAAATTAACACATTGTGATTTGTGGGATACGGATTAAAACATGCGAATATTGCACTCATCACACACACACACACACACACACACACACACACACACACACACACACACACACACACACACACACACACACACACACACACACATTACGAATATCAGC
>JAECUM010014607.1:0-53208 GCA_016617855.1 Megalonaias nervosa
AAAAAAAAGAAAAAAAAAAGATGGATAATAATCTGATGGAGCTTATCATGTACACTTATAGCTATTGATGGAGCTTATCATGTACACTTATAGCTATTGATGGAGCTTATCATGTACACTTATAGCTATTTGCAAATAGCACTTAGTTTTGTATTTAGATGTCGATCTTAAATGCTTGAAATATTTAAGAAAAAATCACTGTTTTGACAACATAACTTTTAATTGGCACCATATAACTAGGATTGGGCCGGTGTATCATACATACATACATACATACATACGTACATACATACATACATACATACATACATACATACATACATACTAGAGGTGCGTAGTATTTACCGGTATACAGTGGTATTTTTTTCGGACGGTACGTAACACAGTACTTTTCATTGCACCGGTACTTCGGTAGTAACGAATGCATGGAAATTCCCCAGGAATCTTGTTACGACTTGAATGATATTGATAGCGTTGTTTTTTCATTATACATCGCAAACAAGTTTTAAAAATCTCTCTTTTCTTTACAAAACGGTTGTATCGGTCACAAATTAATGTTGACAAATAGAATTCTATTTATGGTCCTTTAATCACATCTTTGACGCCTGTCACCTTTAATCACATCTTTGACGCCTGTCACCTTTAATCACATTTTTGACGCCTATCACGTATGCTAATGCGATGGCCAAATGAATTGTCATTTAATCACATCTTTGACGCCTGTCAAGTATGCTAACGTAATGGCCAAATGAATTGTCCTTTAATCACATCTTTGACGCCTGTCACGTATGCTAACGCGATGGCCAAATGAATTGTGAAACAGATGCGGGCAAAATCCAACTTTCAGACATATTTCAGATTTAAAAACAAAAAAACAAAAAAACAAAAAAAAAACCAACCCCAAAACACATGTCATGTTATAGTTATTTCCTAGCATATATGAATGTGACAAGCATATGTAATCCTTTTTAAGACTGAGAATCATCCTGCGATTTTCAAGAGCGCACTTGTTTTCTGTCTGAACAACTCGTAATTTCTCAAGTCCACTAAATATTTTCTAGTTTGTTGAGTATGTTTGTTTAATGTTTATTGGTTCTCTCTGATAAATATCATGCCCGGGTGTTGGCATCCCACTCAAAGTTTCCCTGCCTATTTATATCAATAGTTAGCTAGACAATTTTAGGCTTCAGTATCAACACTTCCTATTTTTAGCAATAGTATCCGTAATGTCAACACGATGTTTCTCACATTATCAGCTGTAATGTAATCTTAATCATTCCAATGTAATTTTCAATTGCAACTTTTACAACAATTAACATACAAATAGCAAATTCGTTTACTGTAAGGTACTGGCCATTTAATTATGGGTTTGGGGAGGTACTGTGATTTTCTTTTGAGCTTAAATTCTTTTCATCTCAAGATAATTAATATTTTTTCCTAATAATATTATGAATTTAATATGATATTAGTTTGTTATAAATCAGAAAATATAATTTTTTCCAGTTATTGTCAGACGGATTTAAACAAAAAAAGTGTCAGGTCCATGCACCAGAGCACAAGGGCTCGTATCGTTGCTTACAATTTAACTGCCAGTCATACATTAGTATAAAATAACTATATGCATGACTGATAATAGAAATATAAGCAATGATACGAGCCCAAGTGCACCAGAACATTGAATTGCTGATCCATAACATAAATGCGGTGTACCATACGTATCAAAGTACGTTGAGAAATACCATGGCACAAACATTTTTCGCGGTACCTGGCTCTTGTAGATAATGAAGCGTTTAAGCAGATAATGAAGCATTTAACCACCAACAGGTATCAGTCTTTCTTCGTCTACTGTAATGTCCCTATACGACTCGTAACGTTTTTGTAACATAGTTAGCATGCGGTTTGCGTAATGCACAGTTTGCACACTGTTTGATACAGTTTCTTTGTCATTTATTACCGATGCGTTTCCTTTGTTTCTCTTACCGTCCTCCGAACGAGCCGCGATAGCTCATTTGATTGGGCGTCAGATTTGTAATCCAAAAGAGTGGGTTTGACATCTAACCAGGCCAGCCTGGGTCGGCTGCCTCGGTGTGTTATTGGGAATTGCACTTAGCTCCTGTTTCCTCGACATGGTATAGTCAATAATGGCCTCAAAATTGGGACAAAAGCAACCAACGGAAAACAAAAAAACTTACCATCCTCCAACCGTTTCTTCATTTCCATCCTATTTCATACTGTTTTCTAACCATTTCCAAGCAGGAGCTGTGGTGAGTCAGTGGATAGAAAATAAAAGGCTCGAATCCTTCTACCAGACCAACCAGGGTGTATCCAGAGGCAAACACATTGCAGCAAGTGCCACGGAACTAAATAACCTATTTGTGTTTGACGTGCCATCTAAGAATTTCACTGCCTCGAAGACAGGGGCGTCCAACCTTTCTTGGACAGGGGGCCAAAACAGATGAAATGCTTTAGGTTACGGGCCGCATGAGCAAGAACAGGTCCTTATCGTTAATTATACATATTAATTAGAATGCATATTTTCAAAAGGACTGCCTAAATGGTCGCGGACCGCAGAATGTGAAGGACTGGGCCGCATGCGGACCGAGGGATGGACATGCCTGCTCTAAGACAACCAAAGAATTCTGATTTGTACCTCATTGTTCCGTTTGCGTACCCTTTCTAATACCTTGGTTATCGTTTTGTTTTCGTACCATTCCTGACTGTCCGTTTACCATACCACATCGTAGACATTGGTTTGGTGTCTGTTTCATTTTAAACATATTTGACTGCACATATTAGAAAAGCAAATGGGTTAGACACAAGTTCTTTCAACTTAGAATAACCTTTTCCGTAACAAATACGGGTCCCCGTGTGGTTACCGATGATGCAAAAGGTATCATAATGCTTGTCGAACTTGACACAATACAAAAGTCAGTAGCGGTAATATACATGTACGTGCACACATACATTTCAAAATCAAAGTTTGTTTATGCTGCGTGTGCGCACTAGTACGATAAATCAGACCCCCAACTCTGTGTTGATACTGATGGAAGTATTGTGGATATATCAGACCCCAGATCTGTGCTAATACTGATGGACAATTTGTGGGTAAATCAGACCAGCAGATCAGTGCTGATACTAATGGACGATTTGTGGGTATGATAGCGCCTATTCATAAATAGAGAAACTGTTTGCAAACAAATCTGTCCATAACAAACCTGTGTACATTTCAGACACCGGTATTGCTCGCGTCTCTTGAGTTACCGTTGGTTGAAAGGTTCATGTTGCAACAAATACATACTCTTTTTGGATCAAATCTTCTGTTTGATGATTTGTACATCCATGTGGATTAGAAAAACCCTATGATATGTGGCCATTGAATTTCGTGCTAGATATGGTTGTTTCCAAATACCGTTAAGTGCCTAAACTGTACGCTGGTGTGTTCCGGAAAGATTTGCATGCAGCAAAATTGCACATTTTAATGAACAGGGTCAACCTACCCACAAATCGTCCATCAGACTCAACACAGATTTGCTTGTCTGATTTATCGTACTATGTACATACGAGTAAATGGGAAATTGTGCAGTGGTTTTAAAAGACATAAAGTGGTGGTTTGCCTGCTTCTTGATAGAATTCATTTATTTGTGATAAAATACCAGGGACCTTAATTAAGTTCTTAGATCCAGCAATCTGTGTCTATCTCCTAAACGCACAATACATAACAGTGTCTTTAGAATCTGTTATTTACCTGCAGAGGAAACTATCGTTGTCTGTTATGTACCAACCATTTAATTTATTTTTTTTTTGGGGGGGGGGGTATTGATAGCAAAGGGGCTGAGATTGTTTTTAAGAAGAAAAATTCTGGCTCTCAATTAGCTTGAACAAAATATTCTTGGTCTGATTTATAGAGGAAGCAAAAATATTATATCTATTATATTAGTTGAAACAAATTCATCTCGAGTAAAAGAAACAAAAATACCTGGCTCGAAAGAAAATCCCATGTTGGTCGCTTACGTCACATACTAGTATACATGTTCATGCTAACCGCAAAGATCGTACCCATATTTTTGTTAGTATGCATAGCTATTACGTGAATTAATACATGGTATAAACATATGACATCATGACCATATACATGTACAATGTTTCTTTCAAATGGCTGTAAATATTTATAGCACCTGTATTTTCTTCACTTATCAAGATTATGTTCAAATATATATTTCCTTAGAGATAAAAATAAAGTATGTACTACATTTGCAGGTGATTGATCTTCTGAATGACCTCTACACAATGTTTGATTCCATTATAGAAAAATTCGACGTATATAAGGTGAGTAACCCAAACGCTTGTATTTCACTGTTCAAGAAAAGAAAGAAACTTCATTCATTCTAAAGGCGTTGCTAATTTGTTTATGTCATTTTGATTGGTAAAGCATAGCAGTTCTTTGAGAATATTCTCTTTAATTCTTTCTTTCTTGTTAGAATTTTGCTACTACATGTCCATGGAGAGTCGGCTTTACATAACCTCTTGAAATATAAATGAAATATAAAGACAGTGAAAAGATCTTCACCAATATGGAGATAAGCATCAGACTCATCCGAAATGATAATAATCAAAATTATAATTAAGAATGTACATTGACAGTGCTGAAGAGATTCTTTTAAACTTTTAAGGAGTGAATAAAGTTCTTAGGTATTAATTTTTGAAGAGAAGAAAAGTATTATAGATAGAATCACACAGAGAATTTCATTTGTTATAACAAAATAAATGTTCTGCTCAGTCTGATTACAGTCAGATCTCCACTGTCCTACGTGAAGATTTGAAAGCGACCGCTTAGGGGTCATGTTCTGGTGACCTATGTTACTAACATAATCGCTAATTTTATCATCCAGTCAGATGAAGTCGTATACCTTAGCGTTTGGGAGACTGAGCAGTATGACAGAAAATCATCAATGTGTGCAGAACGATTTGATTCACTTTCAAATTTTTGAAAGCTGCATTTCCATTGGCTAATTCAAAGGTCACCAGAACATCACTGTTATAAGTCTATGCTCTTAAAATAAGCAACAGAAAGAGCAAAAAGCAACAAATAATTTATTTGTCTAGAATTCAAAGTGAATTTGAAAAAAAAAAGAACTTTACGGTATTGAGATTTAAATCCCAAAATAATCCAAGAATTATAGTCACAAGCCCTATAAATATTGGTTCCAAATAAATTTTAGTGGATATCCAAAATTAAGTCCAACGCTAAAAGTGTTGATGTGCCTGTGACTGCCTGTATTGTGTTGTTGTACCAAGTCTTTTGTTAAAAGCAGTAATATCATTCCAGGGTTGAATTTTGCTATTAATCCCCGTGAATGTCTCTGTCCATGAGCTATCTGTATTTCCAGAGAAAAAAATCACTGAATGAAATAATTACAAGAAATCAATTCCAGCCAAAATGAATTTCTGTACACAACAATAATACAAAATTTATACTGCTAGATCTTAAAGCGCGAATTGATAATCTTTCCAGTAACAAGATTATATAGTCTTCCACTAGACTTCAGGTCACAATTAACATTTTCTAGAAAAACAAAGTCAAAACATTACCTAATGGAAAATAACCTTCTAGAAAGTTCTTGATGTTTATAAAATAAAATGTATAAAATAAAATGTTATAATTAGAAAATCTGTAACTAAAATGATCATATATAACCAGGACTATGTCAGGTACATCAGGCAAATTGAAGGGGAATTCCAATAACCTAGACCTAGACCCAAATAAATATCTTCTATTAATAATGATCCTGATATTAAACACCCCCCCCACACACACACACACAGAGAATATTTTAGCTATGTATTAGTTGTTTACAGAATAAAATAAAAATATCAATAATTCAGGTCAGGTGAAAAATAAACTTGATTTTGGACAAGGTTAAGTCCAACATACGATGTTACATCACAATAGGATATAATGAAATATAAAAAAAATTAAAACAAAAAATAACAGACAATGCAGATTACTATACATAAGAATGACCTCTAAGCAGTCGCAGTCAAATCTTCACGTAGGACATTGGAGATCTATTTTTATCAGATTGATATTCTGGTCCAAAGCAAAGAAATTAAATGTGTCTTCCAATTTAAATAACAACAATATCTTGAGACGAGTGTCTCTGAGAAATAATACATTATTTTGCCACAACAAGGCTCAGTTGGTAGCAGTATGTCCTATATTTAGCGTTCTTGGGGACACGTTAGGGGAGATGATAAAACGTAAAATTTGCCCCTCTACAGCCACCTCTATACGTCAGAAATTTTCAAAGGATATTATAAACCCCATAGTTACTATGCTAACACTTTAAAAGAAATTGTCAAAAATAGTTCAAAATACAATTGTATATGGTATCATTTCATACGAAGGGTCAGAACGTTACAAGGATGGCAAAGTATTTGTTTGTACATAGTGGCTTTTAATGCCGAAAATTATGATGTCAATCGTTCACAACGCAATTGCAAATGAATTACATCTAGAATTGGCATTAGGGAAACAATAATTTCATACCACAGGTAGCTGATGCAAGCTTGATGTTGAAAGAGCAATAACCTGAAGGAAAACAAAAATCATACCGATTGAACCGAATCTCGTATCATTCTATAAAAGATTCTCTTTTAGGAGTACTATGAGGTCATTTTGTCACTCGGTATGATTTTGTTTTCTTCAGGTTATTGCTTTTTCAACATGAAGTTCGTGTCAGCAACCCATTTTTCATACATGTTATTTTACAACCTAGTTAGGCGATAAATTACTTTTTTTTGATCCATGATAAATTCATTGCCATTAATTTTAGTTTGAGCACAAAGCATTCAAAATTGCCATCAGTATAAAAGGTAGGTTTCTGTTTTTAAAACCTGTTAGGTGGAGACCATCGGTGATGCCTACATGGTAGTCTCCGGCCTTCCGGTCAGAAATGGTAATCTCCATGCTCGTGAAATAGCCCGGATGTCTCTTGCCTTGCTGAACGCCGTTCTGTCTTTCAAAATCCGACACAGACCAGACATGCAACTAAAACTCAGAATAGGAATCCATACAGGTAATATTATCTCCAAAAGCAACACCAACAACAAAAACTTATATAATAAAGAGCAACATCAATAACAACTATATCAACTAAGATTGTGTTATTATTATTATTATTATTATTATTATTATTATTATTATTCCTTAATTTAAAGACCAAAGCTACACTTTAAAATGGAGGTGATGCACCTTTCCTTCAGTCTGAATTTGACTTGTGTGATCTGATCAGCTGTCAGACATAGGAAACCAGACTATAAATACCACTGATTCATGCCAAATTTCGGGTATTTTACCCTATACCGATTTCAATGACATCATAGAGATTTTAAAAGTCAATGCTAATTAGGCGATAAATGGCATTTTAGATTTACAATTTTGTTTTTTGCTTAGTTGATCTTTGCAGTTTGTTTGCAGTAGATCTTCAACTAGCTTATCTTACATGTGCTGTCATATGAAATTATCAGGTTTATCAAACCCCTTGCATTATTGAAAGGCTAAATTTGTGCTTGCACCATCTTATCTGACCACTGATTGGATATCATCCTTTTGGATATTATCTCCCCACTTCCATGAAAAAAGAATGCCCTCACAACCTTTCTCAGTCAACACAACTTTCCTGCATCTTTTCCCGCACATATGGGAAACTACCCAATTGGCAAATCCTAATTCCGAACTGACCACCTGTCAATTATAATTGGTTACAGAAGGAGACTTATTAGGTAATTATTCAGTACTGCACCTTGACGCAATGTTAACACGTCTGTAATCTGGCGATTTAATAGACAATTGTGGGTACGTTCCCCACGCTGACAAGCTTGGCTTACAAAAGTCTAACAAATGAGCTCCAAACGCACGGTCTTGTTACTTTGTTGTGACAGCTTGCTAAGGTCAAACAAATAAGTCTTGATTGTAATTTGAGCGAAGTAAAGTTCTTTGTAAAAATGTGTGAAAATGCGTTTTTGCAAAACGTAAAAACTGCCTGACCACTGGAGTACTTTCGTTGTCAAATCTTCAGTTTCGGAGGTACGTATCTTGTGCACGTTATCAAGGTCTTCAATTTCGAAGTCCAGTAAATCTTGCATATTGTCTCCAATACCATAATTCCTAAATGGATGTGATCGGTTTTGAAAAACACCGGATCTTGTAAAGTTTGTTTGGTCAGTACCCCATGAGAATGGCCATTAGATGTTGTCTTGCCACACCTTGTTTGACGCGGTTACAAAATTACATTCAGTGGCGTCACTGGGGGTGGGGGTGGGGGTGCAGATCGCACTGGGTGACACCATCAAATGGGGTGACACCAACATGACTGGCTATAAAATTTGTGAATTTTTGTGCAGGAAGGAGGTCCATGGGGGTGACATTATGAGTTACACCGCACTGGGTGACACCAACCCTAGTGACGTCACTGATTACATTCTACCTGGGTGACACCAACCCTAGTGACGCCGCTGATTACATTCTACCTACTCAATCAATCTTAATAATCAAACCTACTCACTACTAGCAACGGACCGGTTTTGAACTTAAAAGACATTCAGTACAAGTGTATGGAAAATTTTGTTTTCCTACAAGTAAAATATAATAATGAATATTAATGAGATCATGTTTAATCTTCATTCACAAAAGTGACAACTAATTTCCTGTAAATTATGGTACTGTGATATTTATATATGGATTAGATAAGGCACTTTATTGGTTAACAGATTAGTTAATTATGATTAATTGTCATGCAGAAAAACATACTGTCTTTGTGTAAAACTGTACATATATCGAGAACTTGACACAGTTGTACTTTAACCATCAGGTCCTGTGTGCGCAGGGGTAGTCGGGCTGAAAATGCCACGTTACTGTCTTTTTGGTGATACCGTAAACACAGCCTCTAGAATGGAATCCAATGGTTTGCGTAAGTAACAATACACATTAATAAAAGTCATCTGTGTATTTAGGAGTTAAATAACACATGCAATTCAATCCAATAAGTGAATTTCAAACTTAAAAGAATTGCAGTTCTCATGAACCTTCCATCAAGGGTTATTTCCTTTTCAACAAGACAACCATTAAGTCATAGGACTAAATTTATAATAAAGACTCAACTTTATCTGAAATATGCTCCTTTCGATGGCATTTTGTTTACAGATATTTGTTCATACAAAAAAGAAACCAGTCGATTTCTGGAAATTAGAGTATGTAACGTACTTATTGCTAAGGGAGATAACTCTTGCTAACATTTGGATGTGAGTTGTAATTGGCAAAGGGCCAATGAAAAGTTGCTGGTTTCTTAGTCTTTAGCAACAAATCTAAATTTCCTTTCTTAATGTAACATCATTGTAATCTAGACATTATGATATATATCATACTCGAGACACTTGAATATATTTTTGTCTGTACATAAGCATGGTTGGAAATTAGAGCAAATTTTGGAAATTTATATCAGCTCTATCCCCCTATTTTTATCTATCAATTATATATCATTAAGTTAATAAAAGCTAGGGCTAGGTCAGTTTAGTGACCAAGAAATCTGCAAGAAATAATTCTTGTCTCTGAAAGAATTGTAAGTCAACTAATATGCCTGCATTAATTGTCAAACTGTCAAACAGTAAAACCAGTTATGACTTAGGTTGCACATTTGTGTTTCTTATTTTCTTATTCTAATTAAAAACTATTGCTCCATTTTATGGTTACTGAAATAACAAAAAAAAAGTATTCATAAAGAATGAGAATAATCCATTTGAATTCCCGCTTGCTGTGCATGTTTTCATTTTGTGTAGCCACCAACAAAACAGAAATGCTAGAAGTGCTATTTTTGTTTCATATTGCCACTAGTAAGGTTGGATGCCTTTTACTCATTGATATGAATTTATTAGTACAAATATGAAATAATAATGTCAGTGCATATAAGTTTCCTGCTTAAAGTATAAATAGTGGATCGACTCAGCTCTTCTTAATGTGTCCAATTCAAGGTTGAAATACAGCTGCAGTTTCTGCCCTCATCAACAGCAGTTTGTGCTCCACTACTGATTTCAAAAAGCAAAAGCAAGAACACAAAACATGCAAAAACAATCTCATTTCATTTCTTGATTTATAATTTGTCATCCATTGATTTATAATTTTTAACTCTATTGTCACTACGTGATCCACAACATTGTGATCTTGTTAGCTTTTCAAACCTTACGGATGCTTTTGCGGGGTCACTATCATTTTTTGGTTGCTGGAAGAGTCCATATTTGGTGAAGGGGTTCATGCAATGCATACACATACATAGAATTTAAACACTTTCTAATTGTAATATTTTCCAAAGCAAAAGTTTTAAAAAGGAGGAAAAAAATATGCCCATACATCTCAACATTACGGCAATTTATGGAATCATCCCGAACTTACACAAGTCTATGAAGTTTATCACCCTGGTTGAGTGAACAAAATATACTCACCCATGCAAATATGGATGCTGTGTTAGCATTGAAGTTCCGATAAGTTTGAAAGGCTAAGAAGGTGACAGTGTTAGGAACTGCTTGATGGCAATCAAGTTGAAAACTATAAATCAGCAACTGAAATGAGTAAGTCTTGTGTATTCTTGCTAATATGGTTGAGATTTTCATTTTTAAAATCAGTAGGAGGGGTACAAGCTGCCCTGGAGAAGGAGGAGGGGGTAAAGGAGAGGATATGCAGCAACTACAGGGTATCAACTCTTAATAAATGTGTCTAATTTCAGGTTAAAGTACAACTTGTATATCAACTACCCATGTGTCCATTTCCAAGTTAAAGTACGGATAGTATATCACAGGGGTCTCAAACATGTGGCCCATGGGCCGCATGTGACTCACTAAGCTGTATCCTGTGGCACACAAAATGATTGGCATTTCAAGGTGTCATGAGAGATAACAAAGGTGGTGTAGCCCTTGGGCCATCGAAAATGCCCTCATGCGGCCCTCAGGGTGGTTTGAGTTTGAGACCCCTGGTATATCAGCTCTTTATAAATGTGTCCATTTCCATGTTAAAGTACAGCTAGTATATCACCTCTTCATAAATGTGTCCATTTCCATGTTAAAGTATGGATAGTATACCAACTCTTCATAAATACGTCCATTTCAATGTTAAAGTGCGGATAGTATATCAACTCTTCATAAATGTGTCCATTTCCATGTTAAAGTATGGATAGTATACCAACTCTTCATAAATGTGTCCATTTCTATGTTAAAGTATGGATAGTATACCAACTCTTCATAAATGTGTCCATTTCTATGTTAAAGTATGGATAGTATACCAACTCTTCATAAATGTATCCATTTCTATGTTATAATACGGACAGTATACCAACTCTTCATAAATGTGTCCATTTCCATGTTATAGTTCAGATTGCATATCAACTCTTCATAAATGTGTCCATTTCCATGTTGAAGTACAGCTATTATATCAACTCTTCATAAATGTGTCCATTTCCGTGTTATAGTTCAGATAGCATATCAACTCTTCATAAATGTGTCCATTTCCATGTTATAGTATGGATAGTATATCAGCTCTTCATAAATGCATCCATTTCCATGTTAAAGTACAGCTAGCATATCAACTCTTCATAAATGTGGGTCGAAACATTTTGGGAGAAAGCATAACATAGAAGAGTTGTACAACTTCGTCATCAGTTTAAATAATCAACCACTAATACATAAAAGCATCTTTTTGTCTTTAAACCTATTATTGGTCCATCTAATGCCTAGCTATGACTAAAGCAATGACTAAAGATAATAATTTACAACTAAAGAAATATTATATTCTTAATTCGAAAGCTTTGCATGCAAGTTTTATTCATGAGGCTAATTTACAAAACTTTTACATCATTATTTTACAAACATTTATCTTCTCTCAGTACAAGGGTTAGTTTTGTATTATCTGCATCAATATTGGGAAGCATCTAACTTTTTTGTTCAAATAATGCTTGCATGATTATCGACTGTTTAATATTTTTTTAAACTTATTTTTTAATATTTCTCCTTCTATAGTTACTTTTTCTTTTTGTTGATTTGAAAAATCAGCTTTTTACATACATGATATTTTGAATAGATGACAAATAATTATTTTTGTGATTCTAATTAACATATGAGATGTTTATTTTTCAGCTTTAAGAATCCATGTTAGTCCAGAAACGGGTAAAGTATTACAGGATTTTGGAACATTTGAACTTGAACTCAGGGGTGAGGTAGAAATGAAGGTAAATTTAAAAAAAAAAGACTTTTGGTTTTTAATGTGTATTAAATTTATTTTTAGAAAAAGAATCAAGTCAAAGAGGCAGTCTTCAAAAATTATATTTTTAAATGCACTAAATGCATGTATGTGTGTGTGTGTGTGTGTGTATATATATATATATATATATATATGAAAGAAAAAAATATGACAAACAACAATGTGAAACCAGCGTTGAAATCTACCAATTGTTTTCTCAAGGCACAGGCACAAATTTACAAATGGCGATTATGGAATCAAGGCAAGAACAAAACACACAAACATAATTGCTTGACACTACATAATGCTTAGCTGTAGAGATTTACAAACACAAATTAAAATTAATAAACTAAACCAACTAGAATGGCTCCATTTATAAACTCTTGAAAGTTGTATTCTCTGGCATTTGCATCAAGTTTGGACAACATCCTTTATTATATCTTTATGTTTATGGTCTTAAGTTTTTGGTCTTCGATACTGACCATAAAATGGATTCAAAACTTCCTAGAGACCTAGAGAGGATTCATTAATGTGCTAGCATCTCCTGACAAACTGTCCTATGTTTGAATAGTTTGGTGGATTTTTTTTCTTCTTTTTTTTAGTTCAAAACCTTTTTCATTCTGGATAGTTCTTCATCTCTGTACCAATACGTGAAAACTCATGTCACTCAGTGTGCGTGTGTCATTCTGCATGTTCTTTATTGTCTTTTGAGGAAGACTTTGATTTAGGTCTAAACGAGAGAAACTTTTTTTATCTACACTGCTTTTCCAGCTTTAATATTATTTAGATGATATATGTGTTGCTGAACACGTGTGTGTGTGTGTGTGTGTGTGTGTGTGTGTGTGTGTGTGTGTGTGTGTGTGTGTGTGTGTGTGTGTGTGTGTGTGTGTGTGTGTGTGTGTTGAAGCTCAGAAAAGAAATCATCTACACTTTAATTACATATTTCTCAGAAGCAGACATGCTTGCTGTTTAAAGAATATATTTAACATGCTTGTGGTAGTTAAAGCCTATTTTAAGATAAATGCTGGTTAGAGTCCTCCTATAAACACACAAAATGTTCTTCTGATTGACACGTATCATATAAGATGTCAGTGATAACAATATGTATTACGTATGTTAATAAGCTTTTTCTCTGTCCTTTAGGGTAAGGGAAAAGTCACCACCTACTGGTTACTGGGAGAACGGTATCCACCAGAATTAGAGAAGGATAAATAGCCACTTTTATACTGGAAACTGCTCATTGGACAAGTCAAATTCTGTTACCATAGAAACTAAAACCATGCATAAATATGCAGACATTGAGAGAGGTCATTGCCTGTAATAAACAGTGTACTGTACATACTCGCTTCTAAGTAAAGTACAGTTGCAAATAATATAAACCTGATTGGCCATTGCATAATGCATCCGCAGATCAGGGTCTATATTGTTTGTTGTACTTATTTCTCCTAGCAAATTGCATAGACCCAAATCTTCCAGCTCACTATGTGATGGCAGATATGGGTCTGTGCAGTTTGTAGTTAGGCTTGACTTATAGGTGAGTATCAACTTCAAAAGTAACAAGGGATTCAGTGAATTAGCAGTCCAGACATTATATTCTATCTGTATATGTTTATATTTTCACCATGTAGATGGGAATTTTTCTAAATAGCTATTGACATGGTTGACATAGCTTGTGATATCCGCTCTGCACTCAAGATTTTGAGTAATTCCAGGAATAAAAGAAATACCGATTTCAAAGGTAGACTTGATTTCATATTCCAAATCTTGCTGTAACTGATAGTTCCGTATTTCAAGTTTGTATTTATTTTAAAGTGGTAATTGATCTTGCACACATCAAACATTATCATGTTAATTTCACCATTAAACTACACCTTTACCATTAAATCTTACCCGAGCCATACTAAAAATCTGCCATGTTCTTGGCATTGACGACAGAAATACACCATGGATGCCAAGCTGAATTGAGCTGGTTTTATTCGTGTGTTTTGACGTATGGGCTACAGTTCTCTTCTGATGGGATCAATTGTTAGCCCTACCTTAAAGTTCTTTAAATTTTTGCTGAATACCTCAACATTTTTAAAGGAAATTCTTGTGAAAAAAAATAATTGGAATGCTATTTGAGATGTATTTTGGTTCTAAGTACAAAAATTGCATCCTACAAAAATTGTATTCATCATCATTATTAGTATTTACCAGTTATAAGCACTGAGTGAATTATTTTGTCAAATCAGCCAGAATAGGGTATCCAGCCTGGTTAAAAGCCAGTAATGATGTTATGATAAAAATTACTGGTCCACACTCTATCACTAATTGCAATCAAAAGTACACAGAAGTTGCCAGCACAAGATTAGGGGAAGACAACTCCTCTTGGTCAGTCGGGGGTTTTTTTTCTTTTTTCTTTTTGTTACACATTGTCTGTAGTTTGAATGACAATTGGGTTGCACAAGTGACACAAGCGTAGACCAATCAAACCTGCCTATGGAGTACATATATTTAGTTGTTTCGCATGTTCTTTCATAGTGTGGCAAGCAGACCATTTCTGCCAGTACAAGTTATTTTTGTTAAACATCCTCCCCCCCAAAAAAAGTTAAACATGAGTATCCTAAACTTTATAGGACATAATTTATCATTTCTGTCATCTTCAGTCTATGCTCTGTCTATTTACACCATTATCAAAGAGTTTGCCTTTTGTGTTATTTGCAGGAAATGTGCTCATCTTTGTCTCTTTTTCATTTACATCATTGCAAATAAAGGTTGCATTTTATTTTCTAAATTTGTAAATACTTCCCTTACAACTTCTGATATAATTTTCTTGGACTGTGTGCTTCATGATTCATCCAACAATGACTATATGAATGAAAAATCAGAAATGAAATAAAAAAAAAAATAACTCATAAGATAAATTTGAACTGACACTTTATATATATATATATATATATATATATATATATATATATATATATATATATATATATATATATATATAATTGGAGTTTGATATTCCCATCAAAAGAAATATGTTATTAGATGGACTCAATATAATGATGCCAGTATTAAATTTTTTAAGTGTATGTAAATTCTGTTAAAATAATTGGTTTTAATGTTGACACAAAACATGGGGGAAACTTTGTGTATGTTAAAATTGTGAAAAAAGATGTCAGGACTATACCTTAAGCTAGTATGAGGGAAACACAGCAACTTGGAGAGCTTGAAAATATAATCCTATAACAGTGTTTCCTTATACAGCAATGTATAATATCTTACCATAAATAAGGTACAGCGGGGCCGAGGCAGTCAAGCTTTGCACATTGTTTTCTTTTTTAAGCCGAATAATTTTGGAAAAAATAAAGGTCTGGAAGAAGGGAGGTCTGCAGGCCAAGGACTTAACTTGAAAGTTTTTCAGATATTTTTTTTGCTGACTACCATAATTATGGGACACAAAAATATAATTATTTTCCGTGTCCTACAATGTATATGCATGTGAAAGTAGTTTATAACAATTTTTTAAGATTTGAGAAATTTCACATTTCTGCAACTTTCATGACTGATTTGTCTTCATTCCATGAAACACAATGTAGTACAATTTGCACTGAAAGAATGCTTTGTATTTTCAGAGTATTTCCATTAATTATCAAATGGAATAACATTGCCCTCTTCCTACAGTGAGACTTCAATTTTATCTGCAATTGTATAGACTGTTTTGTATGCCTTTATCATCATTTTCATCTAAACAATACACACATAAGAGTAGAAATCCATACATGTTAAGTATTCCATTGCAAGACCAGTCTGATCTGCCAAAGAAATTAGATCATAAATATAGCTAGCATTTTCAAAGCACTTTCTTTTATGATTCTGAAGTTATGCTACCATCGACACAAGCACATGTCGTTAAGCAAATGTATAATGGAGATACAGAGTGTGCACATGTAATTACATGAGCGAAACCTTCATTGAACTTTTGAATATTTGCAAATCATTACAGCACAAAACCAACAATATATTTATTATCAGGTTTTTCCGAGTCCTAGATCATCAGGGTTATAAACCAAGTAAGGAAGATAGTCTCAGCTGTCATTACATTTACAATAAATTATTCTGTTGCAATACGGTGATCTACTGAACTTCGGCTGAAAATATAATCTCCAAGAAAGTTAACATTGTATGTGTTTGATATAAGTTGGAACAACCTACAGTATGTCAACCATTCTTCAAACTGGCCATATGAGAATTCCTGAAATTTGCTGCCAAAAAAAAAAGAAATAAAACAATTTACAGTTTACTTAAACTAATTTGTACGAATACGTCTGTTTTGTTTTTAACAAGGACTTGCACATATCCATTCCACTTTTTTGGCACACTGAGGTTAAGTTGTACTGCTGATTTGTGTTATAACATTTTATCTTTCTAAACAAACTTCTTGATTTACAAGGTGACTGACGTAGCAGGTATACAAATAACCTAGTGTGCAGCTAACAATGCACAGATTTCAACAAATGTCTACCAAATCTATAAATGAGAAAAGAAAGAGATGCTTGAAGTCATTCTAAATAGTTCTTCATTGACAGAAATTACATCTTTTTGGCCGTGTGTAATCATGTATAACATGTCACCGACAACAAATGGCATATACCCATAAATGCCATGAATAATGTGCTGGCATATAAGTTTCTACCGTGTTTAGTCAAAATCAAAGTATAAACCTCAACTACCTGTGCTTTATGCATGGAATATACAGTTATATACTCTTTGAAACCAAGTATGCTTATGGACGAACAAAGACAATACTTTATATTTTTTTATATAGAATACACCAAGTTGAGTAATTTATAATCTTGTAAAGATAAATAACAGGATGAATTGTGAGTCCCTTCTATCTTCAAATTATCTGTAATGGTACTTGTTTTAGGGATCATTGTTTTCCTTCTGTCCAAAAAAAACCAACTAAATGACTGGAACATAGAAAAAGAAAAAAATTGGCAGATATGATTGGGAAATGACATAGCCTTTTTTAAGAATACATTTCAAACTGTGTAGATACAATACTTGGGGATCATGTTTTCTCCCATTGTCCATTTTGCTAAATGAAAATAATTAAATTACTTGAACAAAAATGGAAAAAGTTGTAACTATTTAAGGGAAATGTTGTGTCTTTGTTAAACCCCTTTAAAAAGAACTATGTTGATGCAAACCTTGGACTGGAATATATGTACATATTCATTTATGATGCCAATGTCAATTACTGTTATCTGTACAGCATCTATTCTCTGTATGCAGTGGAAGAAAATCCATTTAAGATAAAACAAATTACTGCTTTGTTCTTATGTATTTAATGTTCTTGTTTCTTTGTTGCACTATCAATGTTACACCTGCATATTCATTTGATTTTTTTTATAATTTTTCAGGTTTAGCATTTCTTAATCTCCGTCTCAAATCTAAACTATCAATAAAATGAATTATCTTTTAATGCCTGTTTGTTTTTTAAATAATAGAAACTATCAATCTGTAGTGGCATGGTCTCCAAAAGATTGACTGAGACAGTAAATACACTGGTTGACAGACAGACAGACAGACAAACAGACATTCTTAAAAGAGGATGACAATATATCTGCCTGAATCTGCATGTAAAAATGGCTAAACATGAGAGTTTTGGTCATTTATGATGATACTTGGAAATGAAAAAACTCTTTCAAAGGAAAATAAGCACACTGAATACATTTATTGTCATAAATTACAAATACTTGTATGTACAAATCTTAACCAATTGTATTGAATCGTACAATGTTCTTCACACAGAATAATATTTTGAGTATTAACGGGACTTATTATGACTTTTATAAATCTGGAGAATAAATTGCATCTATAAACATTCCCACATTTTCACATGGTTCAAATTTACAACATACAAAATCAACTTGTACAAGACACAGCATCATCCTAGTCCATCAAATACAGTGTAAAAGCTATGGTCACATGATATTTTTTTAAAAAACCAATCAAAACATCCAAAACTACAGAGAAAACTAATAAAATCTCCACTATTAATAAAAGGTTCTATGATATACAACTTACATGTACTCTTTTAATAGAAGATTTAATCATATTTTGGATCATGTGTAAAAATTTTGATTTGATGCTCTTTGTGTTGCGTTGCATTCTGTGAATAAAACTACTACTGCTACTACTACTACGATTACCACTACTAATAATAACAAATATGTGAATTGGACAAGAATACTGGCTTGTGCTATTTAGTGGAAAACAGTATGAAAAATCTTACATATCCATGTATGACTGTATTCATAGCCCACATACAATTTCTACAATCATGTGGCAAGATAAGACAAAAAGCAAACAAGACATCCAAAAATGGCAATTCTCAACAAAATCATTAAGCCTGTTCAAAACTTTTTTCTAATGATGCAGAATCATGTGTAACAAAATACATAACTGTTGTTTAAAAATGCTGACTCTGCGCATTGTTGCATCCCCAAAATGTCACAGACACTTTTTGGGGGGGGGGGGTGAAATGGAGTTATAGACAATAAATACTGGTTGCCAAGTCTCAAATTTCACTCATTCATACATAAACATAAATTTTAAATAATGATGTAAATCTCAAATGTGAAAGACAGACATATATATGTGGCACATCGGTTACTGAAAGAAGACTGACAAAGGCAATCTATCATGATAATTAAACATGATTAATATCAGGGTTCAAAAAACATTCACCACTCCAATACAAGTTTAGAGAACAAGTGACTATCAAACTGTTAAGTCATTTCTGACAACTGAAATAATCCAGTCTTTGCTATTTAGAAGCAGAACTGGACAAAATGATTCCTGACCTAAAATAGGTTTATTTAAGCAATGATTAAATAACTCCTGACCTATAATGGTTATATTTAGACAATGACAAAATAACTCAAGAGGTAAAATACGTATATTCAATGATTAAATAACTCCTGACCTAAACTAGGTATATTCAGACAATGACTAAATAACTCCTGACCTAAAATAGGTATATTTAGACAATGACTAAATAACTCCTGACCTAAAATAGGTATATTTAGATGATGGCTAAATAACTCCTGACCTAAAATAGGTATATTTAGATGATGGCTAAATAACTCCTGACCTAAAATGGGTATATTTAGACAATGACTAAATAAATCCTGACCTAAAATGGGTATATTTCGACAATGGCTAAATGACTTAAGAGCTAATTCACTCAGCTTGACTGGAGGAAAATAAAAAGCAGTATGTCATCCTTGACTAATTAACATACTATATAAACTCACTTTTAAGTCAAGTCCAACTGCAAACTGCACAGACCCGGATCTACTGTCGCATTATGTTCCCACAGATCTGAGTCTGTGCATTTTGTTAGGAGTAACCAGTAGAACAAATAACACAGATCCTGATCTGCAGGTACATTATGCTACAGTAGATCAAGCCTCTTGTTGATTGCAGCTTGAGTCAACTTATAATCAAATATAGGGCCCATTAGTTTTGCCTCTTTAAATTGAAGCTGTTTATTTTAGGGTGGGGGATGTAGGGACACTTCTAGTCTGACCTAAGCCCCAACATAAATGTCAAAATATCAAAAATGGGGTGGCAAGGGTCAGAGGAAACTCGGACTAGGACACTTCCAGACCCCCAGCTATTCTGAGACTGGTAGTTCTATGGTTTGATTTAGCCTGATTCAAATTCTGAGATTGTTTATTGGGGGGGGGAGGGGGGGCAGGAATCTTTGAATCCTCAGATACACAAGTACAAGTCCACCTAACTATTCCAGTACCTATGAGTTGTATTGTTCTTTGATAACCAACTAGAGCATATCCAATCTGGTTGGGTTCAAAGTGAACTAGAATTTTTAAAAAATAAAATAGATGTATCTTATTTCATGCATGAATATGAAAATCAGTTGCTGATTCAGATATCTAGCAATAAAAAGTGCTGGAAAGGTTTCAGTAGCAACAACAACAACAAAATATCACCATTTTCTATTTTCCCATATTGAGCTTAATAAAAGCTTACTTTGAATTCTCTGCAACACTTCTTAATAGATGAATTGACTCTTTGACATGAAGAGAGCTTGGAGCCATTCAGTCCAGTTCCAAAAGAGAAAACAAATTGCATGCATTTGTACCAAGTAATAACAATTCAATTTAATACATCTCCATTTTCAGTGGTCTTTGATATATTTTATTCTAAAAACCAAAATTGTTTATTACACTACAGTAAAACCTGTCTAAAAAGACCACCCAAAAATTAGGGTGTCTCATTACAATTCACAACATATAATCAATCAATAGGCTTTGAAAATGTGTTCTCTCAAGACAGGTGGTCTCCATACATCAAAAATAGTATGAGCAGACAGTTGCGTTGTTTACCTACGTTGCTGGAGAATAGTTTGGTACAGTCCAATCCACCAATTTGTAACCAAACCTAATGAAAGAGGCCAGTAGGGGACTCCACTAATTGTGATTCCAAAATTGTCTTTTGCATTTCATGGCTTCTCATCTTAAAATGGTATTTACTATGTTATCATACATGTTTTTAATATATATATATATATATATATATATATATATATATATATATATATATGGAACTTTTAAAGCTGCTGTGGTTGAGGATGTATCCAAGGCAAATAGGAAACAAGTGTCAAAAATATATGCTGCCATAAAATAATGGAGACAACTTAGTTTGAAATGACCCACCATGAAAACTTCATGGTTTTCTTGTTAGATAAGGCCGAGCAACACTTTAACTTGGCATACATTCATACATCACTGAAACCTATTATTATTATTGTTATTATTATTATCCACGGCAATATAAACCAATTAACATCAATATATTATTGTACATTTATTCATACTGAACTTCTTTGCAAAATTCACATATCCTGCTCTATGGAGAGGGTATAAATAGGTTCGATCTGCCCCTCCCCCCTCCTGATTATGCCAACGCATAAATAGGTAAATAAAACTACATCATCAGTCAGTTCCTATTCATTCTTTCAATAATATTTAGGGATCTATGAAAATGTATAACCCAAATGCATCTTAAATTCACACATAAATTTTGGAAATCATTTCATAATAAATGGACAATATTTATTTTGCATCTGTACTTTGTGTCACATACTGACAGATGTATGAGACAGAAGTATTAAGATTCTCAATATCAGCATGTACAAAGATGCCAATTTCACAAAAAATTCTGCCAGCTCATGTAAATGAAGCTACACATGAAATTGTTGCATGTATACTTGAAAAGCATACACAACACTAAAATAACCTTTATCTATATGTTTGGCACATGGAATTAAATTCTCAATCCTATCATTTCCAATTTTTATGTTACATTTTCTAAGTCGCTTAACGTTTTTGAATTTTTACCATATGTACCTATCCCTAATTAGCTCAATTTACAAAAGTTTTTCTATATATATAAGTGTGTCTACTTCACCTAATTTGTATACATGTAACAGTATTATCATACAAAAGAGAAAAAGAGTCTTTCACATTTTTGAGACAAGTCAATATTTTCATCTTTTTGACAAGTGTATCATCAAAAACAGTTATGATGTTCCAGTTGGCAATGTTAACATAATATGACCCATAACATCGTAACTGTTAATCACAGCAGCCTTGTTGGACTAGACATTTTCTTTACATTTTATGTCAATTAAAATATGCTATCCACTTTTCATACAAACTAAATTCTTTGTTAAACAAGAGAAAACATAGAATTGAATTAATTTATGACTAATTATGAATGCTTAGCTGCAGTTTTCACTCTTAAATCCACCAAGTTTAACTCTCCTAAACTCTGGCCATTAAAAACTGTCACTGATGCCAAAGATAGTGTCACCAATAATTATACGGCAATCAACAAATAGGAGTTCTGATAATTTTATCAGCAATTGAGAATATTCATATCTGAAAAATGAAAATAACCCGTTCATGTATGACTCTTTGTCAAAATGGCCAATCATCCTTTAAATATAAATTGAAAACTCCGCTGAAAAGGTCTTATGTACTAGAATGTATTATAGTACCATTATGGGCAGACTTAAATTTTGCATGGACAACCCATGAGCATTTAGAAAACTATAGCACATATATGTTCTTGAAATAATGTTTGATGAGTGATACACAACTTTAGCAATTTTGATTTCCTCAGTATTTAATAATAAAAAGCTTATACTGAACATAAATACTTATATAAAAACTCTAATACAATAATATTTTTCAATGATATCAAATATGATGACTAACCTTTTTGTCACTTCAATGAAAAAAAACAAAAATATCAAAAATGTATAACATTGATACACTATGTACATTATATACATATATGTGTGTGTGTGTGTATATATATACTGTATATATATATATATATATATATATATATATATATATATATATATATATATATATATATATATATATATATACCAAGCCTGATTTTATCTGACATTTTCCCATATCGGTAAGCAATGGAAACTGATGACAGCATATACTTCAAAACAACTATAATAATGTTACACACACACACACATGAACACGGTCCAGTCTGCCAAGTACAGGTCAGGGTTTGATGATTCTTGATATTTTCAGACAGACTGGCTCATGATTCTCTGGTTTTGTCAGCGTCACTGCAGACTTTGTGTGGAAGAAAGCATGATAACAGGGGCTTGCCGTAACAATATGTGCTTATTGCCATGATGTTCCTATAGTCAGAAATAATTGTAATCCATTCTGAAACATAAAGGGAAAATAATCATTATATCCAAGTTGCCAGTAAAGGCATATCAAGTTGTTCAGAAGCGTATTACTCATTAGAACCGATATGTTTTTATTTCTCAGATAAAAAAACAATGAAACTAGAAAGATTTGTAACACCATATGTACTCACTTATAGATCTAGTGCCAACTGCAAACAACATGGACCCAGATCTGCTGTCGCATAATGTACTAGCACATCAGAGTCTATGTTGTTTGTTCTAAATGATTACTCTAAACTTCATAGATCCAGATCTGCCAGTGCATTATGCAGCGGCAGTTCTGACTGTTCAGTTCGTAGTCAGAGTCATGTTATAAGCAAGTATAGTCAGTACATAATGTCATTTAACACCATAAGATGACTTTGTAAAACCCATATGCCCTTGAAAGGTTTTTAAAATTATTCTCTACAATAATAGACCTAACAATATTTTGAAGGCAAATTTCAAGACACTTTATTGGTTTCTCAACTACTTTTAAAATACACCTCAATCTATTCAAAGCAATCCAGTTTCAATCCAAATCATAAATGCTTTAAGGCTGTTCCCTTGACAAAATAAGATACTGCCTGAAGGGTTGCGCAATCTGCTTTTTATACTTATGCAAAAGGTGTTAGATGGCAGTTTTAATACCACAGGAAAGTGAGGGTTTGCACTTCTGTTTATGAATCACTACACTAAAATCTAGATTCATTACACTCTATACTATTAAAAATCTAGATTCATTAACTCTGTACTGTTATAAATCTAGATTCATTACACTCTATACTATTATAAATCTTGATTCATTAACTCTGTACTGTTACAAATATAGATTCATTACACTCTCCACTAATATAAATCTTGATTCAGTACACTCTACACTATTATAAATCAAGATTCATTTCTTTATACTTTTGTAAGTCTAGATTCATTAGACTCTCTATTATTAAATAGCTAGATTCATTACACCGTAATGTTATAAATAGCTAGATTCATTACACCGTAATGTTATAAATAGCTAGATTCATTACACCGTAATGTTATAAATCTAGATTCATTACACTCTACTATTATAAATCATGATTGCTTACACTCTATACTGTTATAAATCTAGATTCATTACACCATACTGTTATAAATCTAGATTCATTACACTCTACTATTATAAATCATGATTGCTTACACTCTATCCTGTTATAAATCTAGATTCATTACACTATATTGTTATAAATCTAGATTCAATACACTATATTGTTATAAATCTAGGCTCTTTACATTCTATACTGTTATAAATCTAGATTCATTACACTATATTGTTATAAATCTAGATTCAATACACTATATTTTTATAAATCTAGATTCAATACACTATATTGTTATAAATCTAGGCTCTTTACATTCTATACTGTTATAAATCTAGATTCAATACACTCTACTATTATAAATCATGATTGCTTACACTCTATACTGTTATAAATCTAGATTCATTACACTATATACTATTGTAAATCTACATTTATTACACCATACTTGTATAAATCAGGGTTCATTACATTCTACATTATCTTAAATCTAGATTCATTACACTCTATACTGTTATAAATCTAGGTTCATTACACTCTACACCATTACAAATCTAGGTTCATTACACTCTATACTGTTATTATTCTAGGTTCATTACACTCTATACTGTTATAAATCTAGATTCATTACACTCTATACTGTTATAAATCTAGGTTCATTACACTCTATACTGTTATTATTCTGGGTTCATTACACTCTATACTGTTATAAATCTAGATTCATTACACTCTATACTGTTATAAATCTAGGTTCATTACACTCTACACCATTACAAATCTAGGTTCATTACACTCTATACTGTTATTATTCTGGGTTCATTACACTCTATACTCACATCAATGCGTGGTTTACCCTCTAGCAAGATGTCATATCCAGACAAGGCTGAGGAATTCACTTACGCCCTCCTCCAAGGCATTCAGTTCAGAACCTCCCTACGGCAGTGCCAAAGAGAGATGGGATCACATCAGAGATACTGTGTACAGCACAGCCACAAGGATCTTTGGTAAGAAGCAGACAAAGAACAACGACTGGTTTGAGGCCAACTCTGCCACACTCATGCCAGCCATTGAAAAGGGTCGCAGTGCCCACCTGGAATACAAGCGTTCCCCCTGCCAGAGGACACTACAGGCATACAGGTCTACCAGAAGCAAAGTGCAGAGGTTAGCACAGCAGTGTGCCAATGAATACTGGCTCCAGCTCTGTCAGAACATCCAATCAGCAGTAGATATTGGAAACATCAGAGGCATGTACAATGGCATAAAAAAAGCATTGGGTCCCACAAAGAAAGTGACAGCACCACTGAAGTCTGCCGCTGGCAATACCATCCACGACAGGGGCAAGCAGATGGAGCGCTGGGTGGAGTACTACTCTGAACTGTATTTCAGAGAGAACCACGTGATCAACGATGTCCTTAACACCATTGAAAACCTCCCTTTTATGACTGAACTGGATGAGAAACCTACTGAGGCAGAACTAAAGAAGACCTTAGAGAAACTGTCCTCAGGTAAAGCCCCAGTGAAGGATGGCATCCCAGCAGAAGTCATCAAGTGCGGCGGCAACATTCTGTTCACACACTTGTACAACCTCCTCTGCCAATGCTGGGATGAAGGTGCAGTGCCTAAGGATATGAGAGATGCCAACATCGTAACCCTGTACAAGAACAAGGGCAATAGAAGTGACTGCAACAACTACAGGGGCATATCCCTTCTCAGCATCGTGGGTAAAGTCTTCACATGAGTCATCCTGAACAGACTGCTGACGCTTGCTGACAGAGTGTATCCAGAGTTGCAGAGAGGTCCACAATTGACATGATCTTCTCCATCAGGCAACTGCAGGAGAAGTGCAGAGAACAACACAGACCCCTCTTCCTGGCCTTTATAGACCTCACCAAGGCATTCGATCTGGTCAGCAGAGACAGACTTTTCACAATCGTGACAAAGATTGGATGCCCTCCAAAGCTGCTAAGCATGGTCCAGTCCTTCCACGACGACATGAAAGGCACAGTGCAGTATGATGGCTCATTGTCTGACCCCTTCGACGTCCACAGTGGAGTGAAACAAGGCTGTGTCCTTGCCCCCACGCTCTTCGGCATCTTCTTCGCTGTCCTGCTCAAGTACACCTTTGGGACGTCCACAGAAGGAATCTACCTGCACACGCGATCAGATGGAAGACTGTTCAACCTGGCACGACTGAAGGCAAAGAGCAATGTAAGAGAAGCAACCATTAGGGACATACTCTTTGCAGATGATGTTGCTCTAGCCACTCACACAGAAGCTGAACTACATTGCCTGATGGACCGCTTTGCTAAAGCATGCGATGAGTTCAGGTTGACCATCAGCCTAAAGAAAACCAACGTGATGGCTCAGGACACGGATCCTCCCAGCATCATCATCAATAACTATAAACTAGAAGTAGTCAGTCAGTTCACGTACCTCGGCTCTACCATCACCAACAACCTCTCACTCGACGCCAAGCTCAACAAGCAGATTGGAAAGGCATCAACAACACTCTCTAGCTTGTCGCAGAGAGTGTGGAACAACAGCATGCTCACCCTGAACAATAAGATCTCCGTGTACCGTGCCTGTGTGCTAAGCACTCTCCTGTACGTCAGTGAAACCTGGACCCTGTACACCTAACAGGAGAAAAGACTAAGCGCCTTTCACATGTGCTGCCTCCGACGCATACACGGGATCACCTGGAGCAATCAAGTGATGAACAACGAGGTGCTTGAATGTGCCAAGATTCCCAGCTTGGTCACACTCCTCCACCAACATCGCATCAGATGGCTGGGCCATGTACATTGGATGGATGATGGACGGATCTCCAAAGACCTTCTTTATTCAAAGCTTGCCTCTGGCAGAAGATTGATTGGACGGCCACATCTCCGCTTCAAGGAAGTCTGCAAGTGCGACAAAAAAGCCCTTGAGATCGATGTCAACACCTGGGAAGAGCTTGCTCTAGACAAGTCCAGCTGGCGACATGCTCTGATCACTGGTCTGAAAGCCGGCGAGGACAAGCTACGACTGCTTGCAGATGAAGAACGATCTCAGAGGAAGAGGAAGCACCAGACTTAACCTTCAAGTGCAGCAACTGCAGCAAGGACTGCCACTCCCATGTGGGGCTCCACTGCCACAGAAGACGCTGCACAACTACCAACCGGGACATCTCTCATGGGCGCACTTCCATCGTCTCTCGAGACTAACAGATGCCAACAACAACACTCTATACTGTTATAAATCTAGATTCATTACACTCTGTACCATCATAAATAATGATTCCTTACACTGTATACTATTATAAATCAAGATTCATTACACTCAATACTGTTATAAATCTAGATTCATTACACTCTATACTATTATAAATCTTGATTCATTAACTCTGTACTGTTGCAAATATAGATTCATTACACTCTCCACTAATATAAATCTTGATTCAGTACACTCTACACTATTATAAATCAAGATTCATTTCTTTATACTTGTTTAAGTCTAGATTCATTAAACTCTGTATTATTAAATAGCTAGATTCATTACACCGTAATGTTATAAATAGCTAGATTCATTACACCGTAATGTTATAAATAGCTAGATTCATTACACCATACTGTTATAAATCTAGATTCATTACACTATATTGTTATAAATCTAGACTCTTTACATTCTATACTGTTATAAATCTAGATTCATTACACTATATTGTTATAAATCTAGATTCAATACACTATATTGTTATAAATCTAGATTCATTACACTATATTGTTATAAATCTAGATTCAATACACTATATTGTTATAAATCTAGGCTCTTTACATTCTATACTGTTATAAATCTAGATTCAATACACTATATTGTTATAAATCTAGATTCAATACACTATATTGTTATAAATCTAGGCTCTTTACATTCTATACTGTTATAAATCTAGATTCAATACACTATATTGTTATAAATCTAGATTCAATACACTATATTGTTATAAATCTAGGCTCTTTACATTCTATACTGTTATAAATCTAGATTCAATACACTATATTGTTATAAATCTAGATTCAATACACTATATTGTTATAAATCTAGGCTCTTTACATTCTATACTGTTATAAATCTAGATTCAATACACTCTACTATTATAAATCATGATTGCTTACACTCTATCCTGTTATAAATCTAGATTCATTACACTCTACAAAATTATAAATCTAGGTTTATTACACTCTATACTGTTAGTAATCTAGGTTCTTCACACTCTATACTGTTATAAATCTAGATTCATTACACTCCATACTGTTATAAAACTAGATTCATTACACTCTATCCTGCTGTAAATTTAGATTCATTACACTCCATACTGTTGTAAGTCTAGATTCATTTCACTCGACACTGTTGTAAATCTAGATTCATGACACTATACTGGTATAAATCTAGATTCATTACACTCTATATTTTCTGAAATAATGAGCAGTATGAATCTCCAACACTGGCTAATAATGTGTGGTAATTTCACCTGACACTAAAGCAACCAAAAAGTCTGATTTAAAAAAATTATATTTGCAGATGTGGCTTTACAGATTTTTTGGTTTTACCTATTTAAAGGTGAAACTGAATTAATCTACACGTAAATAAAAGAAATGTGTTTGACTAGAAAATCAGTATTGTAAGTAGTCTAAAGAGGCCTAGTCAAGAATATTTAATAATGACCCTTTCCTAGAATCAATATTAGACTAGGACTGTCATATAATTAATATGCATTAGACCAGAATTCAAGAAAAAAAATACATGTAATTGATTTAAAATTTATATTAATTAAAATATTCTGATCTGTTGTGAAAATAATAAATATGATGTCCATGTGGGCTTAATAATACTCACTTGGTTCAGATTACTTACCAGCTGACCATTTCACTATGAAGGCATTGTAAGAACACATCCTAGATCAACTGTCACCCAAACAAACATATCCTGTTAGTTTTACCTATTTTATTTTATCTTTATAAAAAAAAAAAACATTGTTCTGAAGATAATGGCATAATTAATATGCACTGACTCTTGCTCATTAATCAGAGTCATCCAAGATTTTGATAATATAAGAATAAGGTGAAGCAAACTTTGAGTGGTAATAAGGTCAGCCAATCATATATAAGATTACCTCATTAATATGCAGAGATCTTGTTCCTAACAAAACTCATCCAACATACTGGTGATATAAAATTTAGCCAAGACCTGGATGGCACAGACCTATTTACCAAGTTTGATCAAAATCATATGCAAAATAAAAAAAAAAAACAACGGTTTCTAGAGTGGCCAATAAAGCTCTGTAAAAGATACAAGACCACTTTATCATTATATGCATAATAAAAAAGAATCACCTAACTTCTTGACATTACGAGCCTATTTACCAATTTTATTTAAACATGCATCATAAATGTAGCTCAGCCAATCATATGCATGATGTCGGCATTAATATTCATGTTGGTAGATCATGCTCAGAATTTACAAAAAAACCCATTATATATAATTATATATCTTGTTCATACAAATCAAAATTGAATCAGAAATATGGCATCCAGAGTGGTAATAATCTCAGCCAATCAGATGCAAGACCACATCATTAATATGCATAGTTTTTGCTCGCTGCTGATTCCATCCAAGACAATGACAATTATAAGCCCATATCTTATGTTTGATCAAAATCAGACAAGAAATAAGTTTCCAGTGCGTTTTTGAGGACAGTTAATCAAATATGAGATTACCTCATTAACATGAATGCATCTTACTCATGACCGAACATGTCCGAGATCTTGAAGATATAGGTATGCATACCAAGTTTGATCAAAATCAGAGGAGACATACATGCTCTAGAACTGTACCATGCTTAACCAATCAGATGCATGATCCCCTCAGTATGCGTGGATCTCATTAATTATTAAATCCATTCGGGATCTTGATGATATAAACTTATAGTCCAATTTACATCAAAATCCAATCAGAAATGCTGCCTCTGAGTGATAACAAGGTCAGCCAATTCGATGCAAGATTACCTCATTAATGTGGATGGCTCCTGATCATGATTGTAACAGTGTAAGATCTTAATGTCATGAGCCCATATTTCAGGTTTGATACAAATCAGATCAGAAATGTGACTTAATGAGAGGTAACAAGCTCAGCCAATTCGATGTAGAATCACCTAATTGGTGCATGAGGATCTCGTTAATAATCGAACTCATGCATGATTTTAATGATATAACCATATACTACTAGTTTTATCACAATCGGATCAGAACTGCAGCCTCCAGAGTGGTAAGAAACGCAGCCAATCAGATGCAACATGACCTCATTAATATGCATGAATCTCGCTCATCATCGAACTCGTCCGAGATTTCAAGGATATAAACCCATATTCCAAGTTTGACAGAAATCGAATCAGAGATATGGCTTCCAGGTTGCTAACGAACAATTGTTGACAGATGGACTACACACAACGTATGACTCGCGACGGACGACACAGGATGCACATGCTTATTTGGCCTTGCCACCATGTCAACTATAAACTGGGAGTTTTAACAAGGTTCGTCAAAAACTGATGTCATGCTAAGGCATATTTTTAAGTCAGCCATCTAAAACAAGAATAAAATTTTCTTTGCAAAATATGAATAACTAACCATTGTTTCAGACGTGGATTGCATACCTCACTACGGGGGCGTTTCTGACGTTCCTGGTGTGTCTGTGGCTGTAGGGAGGGGGCCCATCTTCATCATAAAGACTAGGGGGTACATCACAATACACCCTTCTGCCATTATGTCCTGTGTAATACGTGAACATACTGCTGTCAGAGTGCGTAAACCCTGCAAAGGACATACGAATAAGCTACCTGAGTACAGTTCTGACTTCATCTAAACAAATATTGTCCTCTGAAATATACATCGAAGCATCTCACAGAACAAAAGAACTGGGGACATTATCTAAAATTGAGGGTTGATCTGTCATCTAGTTCTACATATGTCTTGCAACATATGAAAGCATTATACTGATATCAACAACCACAATAAAAATGGTGCACTACATGTAACGTCTTTTGCAACCGATTTATGGTATCGTTTTCATAACCTGCATTTTACTCTGTGCATGCTTTCGTTTCTTTTCTAATTATTCCATCAAGCTTCCATACCATTTCTTTCCATTCTTCGATAATATCCTCAAAGTGTGTGTGTGTGTGTGTGTGTGTGTGTGTGTGTGGGTGGGTGGGTGGGTGGGTGGGTGAGACCGTGTGTGTGATTTGGATTTGTAAAGTACCTTTAACAATTTTTCCGTCATATCGCTACGATGTCTGCAGTGTGGCAGTTTATAGTGATGTCTAGCACTGGGGCATCATGACGCAGATATGTAGCATGATGTCCCACCCAGTCACATTTTCCTGACACCAGGCCGACCAGTCCTAACGCTAACCTCGTAATGCTGAGCGCGAAGCTGCTAGTACCATTTTTATAAGTCTTTGGTATGTCTTGATAGGTCAGCATGTTACATGTGGATTATTAGGTCTAGGTCGGCGTGTTATATGTGGATTATTACATCTTGATTGGTCAGCCTATTACATTCGGATTACTACGTCCTGATAGGTCAGCCTGTTACATGTGGACTATTATGTCTTGATAGGTCAGCATGTTACCTGTGGATTATTATGTCTTGTTAGGTCAGAGTGAATCATGTGGATTACCATGTCTTGATGGGTTAGCCTGTTAAATGTTGATTATTATGTCTTGATAGGTCAGCATGTTATATATAAATTGTTACGCCTGGATAGTTAAGCGTGTAACATGTTGATTAAATATTCCTTAATAGGTCCAACTGTTATATATAGGTTATTATGATACCTTCATAACGTGTTTCCTGTGGATTAATATACCTTGATAAATCAGCGTGTAACATGTGGATTATCTGGTGTTGCCGTGATCATTATTTTGTTATCACTTAACTCCGGTAATACCTATGTTAAAAATGACAATAATGTAAGCTTTAAACAAAGGTAAAATTTTTTAAAACAATCTCGACAACAACCCCATGCATCTGTTTAAACTTTTTTAACATTCATGACTGTGTTGTATTTTTTCACGTTGGTGCTCGACGCAAGCTTAATGTTAAAAATATCATTAACCTGAAGGGTAAATAATAAATCATACCGAGAGACAAAATTTCCTCGGATTACTCCGTTGATCCGTTCTGACAAAGGACTCTGTCTATCGTACAATAAAAATCTCTTTTATAGTATAATTGAAAGGCTCCCATGTGTTCAAATTTGAATAACCTAATTTTAATTAGATGCGGTAGCTTGCTGCCGAATCCAATGAAATTCACAGACCTGAAGCACAGAAATATCTGCTCGATAAGCCAAGGTGTAGACCTGGTTATCATATTGAAACCTTGGCTAGCGAAGATGTTCTCCTTTCTCTCTCAACCTATTTAAGAATCAAAACTGATATTTCAAGCTACATTTCGCGTAGTATAATAAATTTGGTACTGGTGTTTAGCTCAGACATTCGACTTTGTATGCCTATCCAAAGTTTGGCCTTCTATCATACATTTAAGGAATGCCAGACCATTTTCCCACGCTACTGCTCGACATGGCCATGATCACGCTAGCTTAATATGCAAGAACTGCGTGCTGAATGGAATACTTCCATCTCATTGGCCAACTGAAAATAAGTTATAAATAAATGCAGTACATCATTTTCTTTTAACCAATGAGACGATAGTATTCCATTTAATAGGATTACACTTGCATATTAAGCGCGCGCAATTATGGCTATGTCGAGCGGTAGCGTGGGAAAATGGTATGGAATTCCTTAATGATATAAGTCAAACTTTGGATACGCATACAAAGTTGAATGCCTGAGCTAAACATCGGTACCTAATATATTACGCTATACGAAAAGTAGCTAGAAATATTAGCGTTGATTCTTAAATAGGCTGCGCGAGAAAGGAAAGAAGTGTCCTCCCTTGTACTATTTTATGCTATTTGTATGACTGATAGTTAAATTGTAAGCCAAAGAGGCTCATATCATTGCTTTCAATTTAACTGTTAGTCATAGTTAAATTGTTAGCAATGATACAAGCCCCTGTGGTGTAAGCAACGATACGTGCCACCCGTGGGTTTTTCATTGGCTGACTCGCATCAGTAGTGCACATTAAATTATTCATTAAATTATTCATTGGAACAATACTTATACAACAGTATAGTATCATTATCTATTGAAATATATTTCGTTGATTCTATGTAGTAAAACATATGGCAAGGATTCAATATGCTTTTATTAAATAAATTAATACAAATAACTTACTCAAATTTCTGTCAGCTTGATTCTGACCCTCATAAATACGTTCGGAATGCCTGTGGTCTGACCGTGGATATTGATGATAAATCCTATATGAACTTCTTCTCTCATTACGCGACTCCGAATCATACGTTTCTTGCTTAAGCGGACTTCTACCGTGTCTTTCATTTTGGTCTGTAGATGGCTGAACTGATCTATTTGGCAACGGGGACTGGATTGACGGTCTTAAGGCACTGGATCTTGGGTTGGTATTTGGTACATTGGAATTCACATCTGTCATAGGACTGGGCATTCTGGGATTGGCACTAATCTCCCTTATCTGAATAGTTTCATAATGATGTTCAATTGGCGTGGACGTCATTTGTCTATTGGGAGGGACTGATATTTCTATTGGATTGGATTGCTCATTGATAGCTTCATCATACGATGGAGGAATGGTAGTGTTGCCTTGGCCACCATCAGGGTCTTGCTCCGCTGGATTTCTATTGCCATTTACACAGGTATTCTGGGTATCCGTAATCACGGGAATCCATGTCCAAATCTCGTCATAGGAAGTGAAGCTTGGATTAACTCCTCCATGGGGAGGGCATGCTCCACTTGACCTCGTATGAAACAATCCTTGCCTGGAGATATAAAGTTTCGTTTTATTTTTTTAAGTACCTAACTTAATTACAGCAGACTAATCGGAGCACGACAGTTTTATGAAGGGGGGGGGGGGGATTTATGCATATCCACTAAATTCTAACTTAGGAATCAGGCTAGTGTGAAACGTATTCATGGAAAGGTGTTACAAATAAAATAACTCACAGGCATTATCTCTTTTTTTTCAAAATTTAATGACAGTCTTGTGGCCTTTTGTAAGTCTTTGTAATTTGATTCTGAATGGCATGTATGTATGTATGTATGTATGTATGTATGTATGTATGTATGTATGTATGTGGGAGGGGGTAGGTAGGCAGGTATGCATGCAGGTTGGTAGGAATGTGTGTGTAGTTAGGTATGTATGTATGTATGTATGTATGCATGTGTGTGTGTGTGTGTGTGTGTTTATATATGTATGTTATATATGTATTTATGTATGTATGTATGTGTGTATATATACGTGTGTATGTATGTCTGTATGTGTATGCGTGTATGTATGTGTATATATACTTAAGGTTAAACTGCACCTCAGCACAATACTCTAACGAGAGTTAATTTCTAAAGATGTAACTATACAAAACCGCACACAAGAAAACTTAATTTGTTATCCAAACAAATAAAAAATAAAAAATAAAAAAATAATAACAACCTTACCTGGAATGGAGTGGTTGTCTTCCCTTCTTGTGAGCTCTCAAAACGCAACCCATCAATATGATGAGCGTGACAAGCAAGACGCCACCAAGGCCCCACAGGACTATGATAACGCTCTCAATATGAAATGGTCCTTGGTTCTCAGGCGAAATGCCAAGCATAGAGGTACTGTTGAGCGGCGCAGTGGTGGAATCTATAAGAACAAAAACGGAATTAAAATTAATCAGGAAACAAAATTTCCAAGCGCTGTCGGTTCCACAAGAATGTTAAATTTACCCAATGTATCTTTTCTAGAATTGCAATTTTTCTGTAGATTTAGGGAAGCGTCTTGCATCAGGTTCTATCACATTTTCATAAGATCTTTTTTATTCGAAGTTATAAGATTCAAGGTTATCGTCCCAATTTTTTTAAAATGTTGATAAATGCTCCTAAACTACGGTACTGTAACTGAATTTTAGCTAGAAATAAACAACCTAAACTCTTCGCTGCTACAGTCCTACCAGGGCACATGTGATTACATGGAATACACAAAATCCCCACGAATAGGAATGCATGTATGGACGAAAACTAGTGAATAATAATAAATAATTCCGTGGGAGTGTTGTTCTTGTTTATGTTGCTGCTGTTATTTTGTTTTATTTTTTTTAAATCCCTCAATATGAAAAACCTATGCAATATATCTTGAGCAACTTGGTATAGGATATTTAATCACCTACACTGCCTAATTGGCCTTAAGGAAAATAATATATATATCAACTTCGGTTGGGTTATGTATTTTCAGCTAACACGGAAGCCTATGGAAAACGGGGACATAAAAATCATCATCTATATCAATCGATTTTGGCAGAGATGAGCCGATCGCATCGAACATTTTCTACAACATAAAAGAAAGTCACCTTTGGTGATAATATCAGAATTGCCTCGAGGGTAGTAGATTTTTTCTATTTCACACCACCTTGACAGATGTGCATTGATACGTGTGAAATACGCTTAAAGGCTGTCAAGCTCGTCTGACAGTTAAGTGAATCAACTGTTTCTAAATTGCAGCCAAACAGCAAAACACTGATGCATGTATGAATTAATTTTTTTTTGTTGCGTTACGGAGTTACACCATCTGATTAAAATCAGATCTTCACTGTCCAATCTGAAGGACAGTGGATATATGATTTTAATCAGACTGCGGAGTTACAAGTCATTCGATCGCTTTATTTTGTGATGTAAGGGAGGTAAGTGGTAAATATTGCCAAGGAATGTGAAAGTTGAGAGACAAGTTGTAAATATTTCCCTCAAATGGATACGTTCAATGATAAGCATTTTTATTCATTCAAATTCATACATTATTTTTGGTGAAATTAAATTATAAAGAAAGTATAAATCTTTACACAAAAAAAAAACAACAAAACACAACAGGCAAGGACATATTGGATGGTTCGATATTCAAAAGAAGAAAGTGTCCCTGTGTACTGAATGAATGAATAAAATCCCCCATGCACTAAAATAATGTTCCCAAAACTCCATACTCTTCCTTTTTTCTACAGTACTTAAACTTAACGTAAGATGTAGCCGATTCGCGCATGCCAAAAGGCTACAAGAGACTATAATCCAAAGGTCAGTTAGTATCTTTCTACGGACAACCTCATAGCTGACAGTACGTGCCAATTCTGTACTGATACCGTCATCACCAGCAGATCAGTACAATCGGATGGAATTAAGCGAACCAAGTCGACCATGCACCAAAGCAAGCTATGGCAGAGTGGATGGAATACAATGCAAGTGAGTGTCTAGAGAACAGGACAGACACATATTACACCACCACCACCACCGCAATCACCTCAAAATAAACACGACCTGCTGAAAATATGTTTTAAGAAAATCACGGTAATAGTTTTTTCTTCATTTATGTTACAGTTTCCAACAAATGTATTAAAAATAGTTACTAAGAACAGAAAAATGTAAATATTCTCCACATATTGACCACACGTGCGGATATTTCCGCATTTTCAGATTTTTTTTTTCCTGGACGCGGATACAAAGATAGATAATTCAAAAGTACGGAGTTTTTGTCATGATCAAAACTGTATCATTAAAACTTGCTATTTATTCAAGCTTTTGCTTCTACCGTTTATCTGTTGTTTTTTTTTTTTTTTTTTTTGTTTTTTTCTTCAAAATATGGCCGATAATCGGAAATAGTGCGTGCTAAGGAGTGAATTATGATAAAAATATTTGTCAAATACTCAGTACTTCGACACGTTTTGTTATTATTTTATCAGTATTATTCATAATCAACTTCAAGCGCTGCTTTATTTTCTAGAATGTGCACGAATTTAAGAAATTTTTGCAGAATGTGCATGTGATCAACCTGCTTCCACCTAAAGGAAGCCCATCTGTATTTAGGACAATAATATGAATTAAGAACTCGCGAAAATGTTATTTTTGTTTATAAAACAGTTTTAGAAGGAAAATGTACTGTTTACTGTGTTAGACGGTTAAAAAGTATGAAAATTTTGTGTGCTATTGTTATTCATTGTGTTCGTATTTTTGAATATCTTCTAAATTATATTACATATGTCTCGCAATTTTTCTAACGCGTATTTGTTCAACTTTAGGGTATAATTTCTCTTTGTACTTCGCTTAGTAATACCCCAAATCCTTCTTCTTGTATTAAATTATGAGATCAGGAAATCATTACGAGGGACTCTTGATTTGCCAGATGTGCAACATCTTAATGATAATCGCGTTGCTAAGCAATCCTTGGAAATTATTCATCGCTTCCGGGTCGATAGCTGCTAGAACACCCATTGCGATAGTGTTATCACAATGGCTTTGTGTAAAACTAAAGAAATGACGGGCCCGGCCAGTTACAGTTTTGACGCGAGAGAGGGAAAGGTGGGGGGATAAAGAACCCACAACCATTCCATCAACTAATATTCTCCCTCAATATAACAAAACCTGTAACCTAACATACACCAACCCACCCATCTATCCACCCACCCACCTCTCTCTCTCTCTCTCTCTCTCTCTCTCTCTCTCTCTCTCACACACACACACACACACACATAACACACACACGAGCTGTCGATAGACATAGCCATTTTCTCGAGGAACAATCGCAATAACCGTATGCTTTGCATGAGATATAATTAACCCAGGACCGTAGAGAGCGATCACGGGCCCTGGGGTAAGAAACACCCGGGCCACTCCTAGTTCTTGTTCAAACAAAATTTTTATTTTATAAAATTAAAACTCTTGTTCGGCCCGGGCCCCCTTACGGGCCCGGGCCCGGTGATATATCCCCCCCCCCCCCCGCCGTCGATCCTGATTTAACCTCAAATATTGTCATTGCCACGTTTCAGAAATGCAAAATAAAACAAAACGGAAAGAAATTATGCATGTAATAAATGGTCTTGGACGAGGTTTATACTCACAAAAAAGAAGAAAATAGTGGCTGTAAAAAAATGAAGTACCAAGAAATGGTTTACATGAAAACCATTTTTTTGCTTAGACGCAGATCTGTTAGTGTATTATGCCAAGGCATAAACTGGAAACTATTCAACTCGTTTTATAAATTCTCTATTAAATGATTACCCTAATGCGCTATCAGAACTGCGTCAATGTAATTTGTAAGGGTTAAATACTACAACAAACAACACAGACCCTGATCTGCACGCTCATTATGAGACGGCAGACCAGGGTCTATGTTGGTTGCAGTTGGGCCAGGCTTACATAATGTGACATAAAATTTGAAAATTTAAAATCTGTGTTGCCAACAGATATGAAATTTTCATCCCTTATCCAAGAAGCTGTAATACCGTCAACCTGAATGCCAAAATAAAATAAACATTAACAAATGTAACATTAAGACAAACTGACATCGACATTTGCTATATTTTGGCACATGTATATGGAACTGAGTAATTATTTCATACTTTTACAGATGAAGGTTTCGCTACATTGTGCTTTATGGATATTCGTTCTTCTTACCAGATCTAGTTCAATCTATAAAAAAATGCAACTTCTTCAATCACTATAATTTTTACAAATGCCCCTTTTCATAGGCATAAGGTCAAGTTTGGTTGTTTCTTTCTTTGATTTAGTATTTCCATGTTGTAACGGAATTTTAACATGGTAATGCCCATAGCATGCTGATGAAATGGATGGTATCCTTTGTTGGGGACGGGGGTTGGCCTCAGCGGGATTGGAACCCGCGACCTTTGGATCGCGTATCACTGATTTACCGCGACTCCCTGCCATGCTGAAGAATGAAAAACTGTTTAATTTGTATCCAAAGATTAAGACGCATAAGGGACCAAGTATTTCATCTTCAAAGGTGGTTTGGTTAGGTTTCTTGAAGACATTTTCCAAAACTTCCGGCTCCCAAAAAGTTTGAGGAAAATAAATTCTTTAAGTTTGGGGGGAAAGAACTAGAATTATATTCATTATATTTGTTGAAAAAAATTATCTTAAAGAAAATAAATCCCCTTTTGATTCGAAATAAAATCCATGCCACCCCGAACCCATTCCCGATGTTCGGCGTCTGGAAAGTTAATCATTCAATTTTCGAATAAAGTGTATCTCTGATGACTGTAGTGTGTCATTTCGCGACCCGCATTTCTATTGTTTTTGTTTGAAATTATAGAACACAGTTCTATTCATCTAACATCCACCCCCTCCCTCCACCCCAATGCCTTTTTGTGACCATACTTAATTTTTAAATAAACAATTCTTAAGTATACAACAGCCTCTAGGAGAAGATGGGTTTGGTTTGCTCATCTTGAATGAATACGTCAATCTACGACAACTGCAGTTAAAGAAACAAATCCTATGATAATATGTTACCGTCTTGCATTTGAAAATTCCACGTTTAGACAAGCTACGACCGAGTGAAATTTAAATATAATTTTTCTATTCAATTACTCACGTTGTGCCTATGTTCGTTTTGTATGCATGACAATAGTCCCTCTTGTATTAAATCGCCACTTAAAGACAAGCGCGTGAACCGATTAGTGGCAAACAAAAGATACCCCTCCGCCAAATGCCAGCCTCTAATTACAGATTCAGAAGTGGGGAAAACGTTCATTTTCGTCTGATTGCCGAGTCAAAATCGGCCACATCAAACATTGTTCTTAATATAATGAAAGGGTACTTTGAAATTTCAAACTGTCGTAAAGTGTTTATTGGAGGCTGGATGATGGCATATACGTTCGAATCGCCAGCTGTCCGCTTGATAGCGAATTGTTGAGAGTTGTAAAATCAATTAGGTTTTAGACCTTCTATTAATATTCTGTGTAAAGGGAAATTAAATGCCCCTGAAATTGAGCACAATGATCAAATAAATGATATGCTCAGAATTTGCCAAATGTATCAACACAACATCTGCACATGGTAATTCAAAAGATGAAACGAGCCATGTCTAGAAGCAGACATATACTTACGTGCTATGTATTAAAAACATTTCCCAAACATTATTTAATTTTGTATGCTTATTTCAATTAATACACATTTCGAAAACTATTTGTGAATATTTTTAAATAGATATTCAGTGCGTCTTCGCAATTTTAAGAAAGAAAAAGATCGAATAACGTGTCCGATTGTCTCACTCTGTTTGTACAAGGATGAAGATAAATGTACACTCTTGTGACTTAATACGACATATCATAGTTGTAAGTAAACATCCTGTATTCTACACAAACACACACGCAAACAAACACACGAACACACTCACAACAACAATTCGGATTAGTTATTTGTTATTGTTTATCAGACGACACTATTCTGAACAATATGTGTGTGTGTGTGTGTGTGTGTGTGTGTGTGTGTGTGTGTGTGTGTGTGTGTGTGTGTGTGTGTGTCAAACAGAAATAAACGCATTTGTAAATCAAATATGGAGCTTGGTTCATCGACGGGACATTATAAATGAATGAACATGTATATATACGACTGCCAGCAGTCCAAGAAACGTAACTTTCTGAAATGCAAAATTCTACCAAAAATCAAATAGCCCATTAACTACATGTAGGAACTACCGCATTCCACAGCCAGGTAATAACTTCCTCAGAATGTCGAATAAAACCCGACGTGAAGCATAATAGACTATACTTGTAGTAGATTATGTATCAATTAGTGAAAGCAATCGTTGCCACATATTTTTACTTACACTTCTACATGTAATATACAGAGTTCTAAATAATTCATATGCCCGTCTCGTATTGCTTACGAAATAGAAATAGCATTGCTGATATTGATTTACCTGATTAACCTGACAGACTACCTGTATCACACCTGGCTCAGTGGTTGATTCAGGTAACCACGACCTTTAAACACATCATCATTGTTTGCACGACAATTAGCTCGCGATGGGCTATAAAATATTCGCGGTTAATTTGTACGTGCTTCTGGTCCGTGTACCTGTATTGAATTACTGAACCTAACTGTGAAAATGCAAATATTTGAGACTGGAAATAGGCAGAATATTATCACGGACCTGCCGCGGCCTCAGGTATTCATTTATACCTGCCTTTGCAACTGTACACCAATCTTCTCGCTCAAATTTACAGGACGATCTAGATGCTCTGCTGTCTTGAATTATAATGTTCGTCATCAAACAGGGATACCATGCAAACAACTTACGCTAATTTTTTTCAATTGTAAAAAAAACACTTTTATTATAAATTAAAGGCCATTAAATTTGCACGTCCTTAAAAAGCTTCCTTGTAAATGTTCCACACGATATCAAATTATTCTTACCACCGTTTTCCATCAAAGATTTTTTAAACAAACTTGAGTATTTGCGTTTATATGTAAATCATTACTCATCGAGCAAATCAATGCAAAATGGTACCCGTTTTCTACATGCATCACAGACTTCACAAATTCGTTGATTTCTTGGACTATTTCTGTCTCCACCATATTGTATCAGTAAAGACAACGCCGAAAGTTACACTGATATATTTTGTAAGTGTTAAATATACCCGAGTATTTTGATAACCAAAAAAATTCGATCTGAAGTTCTTGTTCAATGCTACGTTTATTTTTCTATACGAGCCAGGGCGTTTACTAAACCAGCCCGAACATTTATCTAAACGAACCCAAACTTTTCGCTAAACCAGCCCAAACACTTACTAAACAAGCTCGATCAATTATCTAAATGAGCCCAAACTTTCAGCTGAACCAGCCCAAATGCTTGCTAAACAAGCCCGAACGTTTACTAAACGAGTGTGTGAATTCATGGAATGAGGATTTTCCAATATAAAATTAACTCGCACACATACAACACGTTTTTAATATTACTTTATAACATCGTATATAATACAATATGGTCCAAAAATAATATTATCCACGTTTTTGACAGCACGTTTCTTTCTTTGATGACATTCATATCAAGCAAGATAAGACATGAATGAAACATGTAACGCGAAACACTAAGACGTGACAGTTGTCACGCAGAACATTAAGACTTGAAACGCTACTCTGCATAGTAAAATAATACATTCTATTCCAGCTGAGTTGCAGCAACAGATTAATCAAGTCATGACAAACAATATCTAAGACGTAATCTTCCTTTGATCTGGACTGCTCCGGTTGTCTAAGTGGCGAGAGCGTCCGCATCGGATGCTTGAGGTCGCGGGTTCGAGTCTACCAAAAACTTATAAAAATGATAGAAACAGCTGTCTCGCTTGGCGCTCGGTATAGGAGGTAAGTGTTACGACTGGTGTTAGGATAATTATTGTGACTGGGTGGGCCCCAGTGCTACACATCACTAAAAACCTCCACACGGCAGACATCGTAGAGATCTGATGGAAAAATTGTTAAAGCTACGTTAAAAATCCAAATAACACACACACACCTCTTTGATCTGAACAGTTGTCTCCGAAATAAATTTTCTAAGAAAATAAACATGCAGTCCTTATCTCACGCCGGCTTGCCACAGCTCGCCATCGCAAAATCCGCACGCTTTTCACTACATATTTCAACTCACTCCCACCTCATACATAATACAAAATTCGTCTTGTACATACGGAGTCTTCTTGCTTTAAATGTCAACGTAATTAAACTGTTTGCACACATTACCTTTGACCCCATCGTGGAAGCAAAATGATGGCATCACTTTAGCAAATGGTTGCCAAAGAAGAAACATGACAAAAAGTTTCGTGAAATTCCACCCAACAGTTTAGGAGGTGATGCGGTACCGGACAGACGGACGGACATACTTGGAGATTGTCACAAAATCCCCCACGCACTCCCCGGTCGCTCTACAACACACACATATAAATGAACATAAGAATAAATTTTTGTTTTTGTTGGTTTTGGTGGCACTATTTATCAAACTATTGGCCATTTCGGGTAAACTGAATGGAGGGTTTCCGTCCCTTTTCTCCACAAGACAGTTTGTTAGTGACCCTTACCCTAGGGTCTATTTCAAAGTTATTTGCTATTTCTCTTTCCAAGCATTACGTGTTTTTGTATTCTTTTTGTTTGGGCTATACTAAATTTGTTAGTTGCCTAACAATTAATGGTGTTTGCATGAGTGTATCATGTCCTTTACGGATCTTTCTTTTTTTGTATGATTCTTGTATTATATTTTATTTTAAAGTAAATTTCATAAAATTGGAACGTCGCTGCATGCACATTCTCCACAAAGATAATTTTGAATTTCATCAAACTACATAATGAAAGGTATGACAGTTGCGATTTGTGTCTATACATACATAACAAGTTCGAGGTCTGATTTGTAATACATCAGATGACCAAATTGGCGACACGGAGTCCTTATAGAAAATAAGACTGCAGAGGGAGAATCTGTCAGAACCAGCTTTAGCATTATTTCACACACCTCGGAATCAAACGACAAAGATTCGGTGTTGTTTCCTATGCGTATGGTAAATTAAATGCAGTATCAATCTGTATAAAGCATTCAGTGTGTAAATGTCTTCGAGTTATGGTACGAACAGGGTGCAGTAGACGGAAAATGCACCTGCCGTGTAAGGATACACACGCGTACGTATGCGAAAAAGGAAGCAAGTGGTAAAAGACTATTTGATGTTTGGGGTTGCATTGGGGGAGGTGGGTTTGGAGTTTATTTATTGTTTTACCTGAAGATTAGTTTATTTTACTAGCATATTAGTTATCAATTTAGTTCAGAGCAAGAATATTTCTTTCAAGCTATTCCACCCACCCCAAGAAAAAAATGTAAGGTCCCTGTCCCCTAATGTAAATCTGTCTTGTAGCACAGCTGGTACAGCGTCTGGCTCGTAGTCCAAGGATCGTGGATTCAATACCAGCACGCGTAAGCATATGGCTCCATGTCCTAGCCGGCGGCCCAGGGTTACAGTGTAACCTATGGCATTTACGTCAAAATGCCATCCATCCTCTGTAATCGTTGGTTCGAGTCTCGGCCCGGCTAACGTCGGTACGTGAGAAAGCTTGCCAGTAGCTTCCCGTGAGTCGATGGTTCTTACTTGAGTTTGTCCGGGTTCTTCCTCCACCAAATACACTGGCCGCCATGTACAGACGCTCAGGAGCTGAACAATGGTGTTAAACCCACAAAACCAAACCAAGCCAAGCCATTTTCTCCGCATGATTTGGCCAACAATGTGTCGATAGTGCGGTTAAAAAAAACAAAAACAAAAAAAAAAAAACAAACGCCAAGCAACCAAATGGCCGTCTCAAGATACATAACTGATCAAATGAGAGTCCTATATCCACAATATGTGTTAATAGACTGGATTCCGCAAATAACCTATGTATCGCAGACGTACTAGTACCGTATATACCCGCTCACTGGTAAAGTCCAGCTGCAACCAACAAAGACCCTGATCTGCCATCGCATAATGCAAATTCATATCAGGACCTATGGTGTGTGTTCTACTGATTAATCCTAGCAAACTTCAAAGTCCCAGACGGCAGATCATGGTCGATGAAGACTGCAGTTAGAATCGACTGGTAAGCGTGTATATAACGTAAATCATATAACGTAAATCAAAAGTGGCATATACATACCAAAATATCAACACAGAATAATTTAAAATAAATAGCATGATTATTTAATTACACTTTACAAGAAAGAAAATAAGAAGCATGTGAATATGTAAATGTTCGTGTTTGTTTTTTTTAAATTTTATTGTCACATGCTAATTAGGAAATAGTACTGAATATCAGGATCTGTATAAAGCACGTACAAATTCTACGTGTATCAACATAGGTAACTTAATATCGTATGTATACTTAAGGGTCAACGGGTTTACTACAATATAATTTCCATCTTTAATACAATCCAAGATATTGATCGGTCCGTAAATTCAACATGCCCCTGCTCAATTTTTCAATATAATTTATGTAGGGGGCTTAAGGCATATTTATGATTCAATCGGATTAAAAATCAAATTCAAGTTATGAATCTGGTTAAAATCAAGATCAACTTATAAACCGGGTTAAAATCAAGATCAACTTATAAACCGGGTTAAAATCAAGATCAACGTATCAATGTACAGGATATCTCGATTTAAATCCGACTGATCAATAGTTGTTTTGGAGATCTAACCGCCTGGCGGGCATCATTTGTTCATGATCAAATTTTACTTTCGAATGGATCAGGGCAAGATCGATAGTGCCTCGTCACACAGTCAATCACTGTCAATCGCTGTTCGTCGTTTACCTTCATATATCTTTAATGTTTGTATTCGTACGTTGTAAAGAAAGTGAGACAGCGCAGTTGGTACTGCGGAAGACTCGCAATCCGATGCTTGCGGATTTATAAGTTTTCAAATCGGACCACGCTCTCTCTCTCAAAATAGTCATTGCTCAGCCTCACGTAAGTAAATGAGATAAGATAATTTTGGCTATAGATAGACGGTTCTTTTCCATAGTCTTAATCTTTAGCATCCATCTTTGAAAATAAGCAGAATCATCATGGTTGAGTCAAAGTCTGTCACCCCCGCCAAATTACAATACAACTACACAAAGCCGACCTTTTATTAGTCTACCGAGGCATATCAGAACACAAAAGGCTACTAATTTCATCTAAGACTTGCTGATGGGCTTTGAGCAATAAATTTCTTCAGTTATTTTTTCTGTCATTGATAAACGATGCATCATACGATATATCTTACATTGCATCGTACACTGTATCTTACAATGTATCGCACCATGCGTACAATGTATTTTACAATGTACCTTACAATGTATCACACCATGCGTTTTACAACGTATCACACAATGCGTCTTACAATGTATCGCACCATGCGTCTTAGAAATATCATACAATGTATCTTAAATGTACCTTACAATCTATCGCACCAAGCGTCTTACAATGTTCCGTACAATGTATCGCACCATGCGTCTTACTAGTATCGTACAATATATCTAAAATGTACTTTACAATGTATCGCATCAAGCGTCATACAATATCCATTGCAACGTATCGTACAATATACCTTACAATGTAGCGTATAATGCATCTTACAATGTATCTTGAATGTATAAAATAAGTGTGAGGTTCGTTCATACAGATCGCGCCATATTCAGATGTCTTTCTGTTACTACTTAAGAGGGAAGAGGATATAAATAGATCTAGCCAACGCGAACTAAGACTATGGAAATCATTGCTGTCATAACCCCGCTGTAATTTCGGAAGTACAAAATGATAACGTATTAAAGCGTTTTTGCAGGGTACCGATCTTTTCGGAAAGAAAGCATTATTTGTAATTAAAGATTAAAGATCACATGAACTTAGTATCATTAAATAGTTCATAAAAATTCATCTCACTAAAAATGTCAGAGGGTATCACACAAAACGACGAAACAACACAAAGACTGCTGATTTCTGCGGTACTTGGTTTCAACAGACCATTCCACTATTCGACACAATCTGTAATTTTTGGGTTTCGATCATGTCTAACATGTTATTTATTGGACCCCATTCAGAAACTATTCTGAACAATATTGATTAAAAATAAGAAATGTATGAATTTGGCCTGAATAACAACTGGTAAATAGAAATACAATGCAAGAAAGTAATTAAAAGAAGACAAAAATGTTCGTCAAAGCATTATCAACATGTAATGATACACACTTACAAATCAAACAACTGCCAACTAGGTTGATCCTGATCTTCCGTCCCATAATGCCTTAACAGATCAGTCTATATTGCGTGTTCAACTGTTTAACTGACGCTAAGAAAAATGCACTGACTCAGACCTGACGTAGCACTATGCGGCGGCAGATCTGGGTCTATGCAATTATATTCAACCTAAACACGTGAACATGTAAGTATGATTGATGTAACTCTAACACCGACTGTTTAAATAATTTTACCCTACATGAATACGACCGAATTTCTCACCATTGTTCCCTGACTCCATAAAGTTCTTTGTTTATACCAGCTTACATCCCTATCCGCGTCGAAGGGAATCTGCGAATACACTTCAAAGATGTCAAGTAGTCATAAACCTTCTTCAAACACTGCAACAGCGATTGCTCTCTCTCTCCCTGTGTGGGTAATAGTCTTTCAACGTGGTGCGTTGTTCAGCACACAAAATAAATATTCACTGTACAAAAGGTGTCCTAAAGTGGAAATCTTATACACATCAATGTAAAATGTCTGCATCTAGCTTCCATATCCTGCTACGTATTCCTCTGATTGAAAAAAAGGATCTAATTATTACACTATGAAAAGTTGCCACATATATACCCATGACATAAATTTATAGTTTAAGGACAGTAATCACATGACGCAGTGTTCTGCTGTAGAGTGGCCCGCGGCAGTTGTCCCGTGCCGTTATCTCATCTGATTGGTGGGCACTCAGGCGCGAGGAGCAAGTGTGAACCTCATTATCACCAATAAACTGCATCGTATCCTTTCGGACGTAGCGAAGATTGAAATAGCTCTTGCCCGTATGTGATTTAACGTTATTGTGCACTGGTAATGTTAGTCGTGGTTGGTTCAGCAAATATATCGAACATAAATTAAGTTACGTTATGCACTGGGTTCTAGAACAGTGCACACCGACACAAGGGATGATTGGGATTTAAATACAGAAGTGAAGTTCACCATCGGCAATATCAATCTAAAAAAATGACCAGTAACATCAGATATTAACAGAGAAGAGAGCATAAAATCCATTTTCTTTATGAGGTGAAAGCAACGTTCTTGTGTCGTAATATCAGTGCATTTTAAATGTTGTATAAAATAAACATGAATATTTCAGTAAAACAACACGGGGGGGGGGCGTTGTTGCTTTGGCGGTTGCTATGCCACGGACTTTTAACAAATATATGGATTATGTCTTTTACTCCAAATTATTCCAAAACTGTCACTGTAGCACGACTTTGTTATACAACGATATCACATCTGCTATAAGAACGCATTTCCTAAATTTAGCCAAAGGGAAAGTTTTAATTGTCATGCTATGGTCGGTCTTTGATATTTTAATGTTCAGGTAAGGCCTTCGGATATTAATAAAACGATAGAGATCATATGTTATGTGGTAAATAAATGACGGATTTTAGAATCACATTGCAATACATTGTTTCTAGTATGCGAGAAGGCAATTTGTTATATTATATTTTATATATCCCGTCTCATATCTCGAGTTTATCTATGGCTCCATGGCAATACGACCACTTCTTGATAGGTACTAAATGTGTAAGATAGGTTTACATACAGTAAAAATAAAACAAGCAAAATCACTTATCGCTATTGGTATTATCGACACCTCTAGGAGTTAGATTTGTCCGAGGATGTGCCGCCTGATTGGATGCATCCAGGCGGTACGTCGATTTAGCTACACGATTCAATTATTATCATAATTATCAGTGCATGAATTGGGCTATAATTAGGAATCTAGATCTATAAATATGAATCAGGGTTTACTACGTGGAAGTGGGCATTCGACTTTAATTAAACTTAGGAGCATGATACAAGACTTTTTCATCTTCCTAGGCGTGGGTATATTTATATAACGATTAACTATGCCGTCAAAGTACGGTAAGAATATCAGCATCTAGGTTTTCTTACTAGAACCTTCTGTACTGTTCATAAGGCCGGTCCAACTGCATACATTTGGTTTTGTTGTTTATTCTCCTAATTATTTCTAATAATCTTGATAGACTTAGATCTGCCAGCGTATTATGCAATGGCATATCTGAGTCTGTGCAGTTTGCGGCTGGATCGAACTTACACGCGAGTACGAACGGGACACAAATTCAGAACATGAATGAAATTTTACCGTGGAACATGTTCAGGTCCCTTTTTAGTACTCTGGGTAAATAGTCAAGTACAGCATGGAAACGCGCCCTGTTTCATTTAAATTGGGGTGACCGAGTGGTCTAAGGCGCTTGCCTTTAGACATCACTGACATCACACCACTGTCCGAGGGTTCGAGTCTCGATACGGACAATATTGGTATCTGAGAAAGCTTTCGAGTAGCCTCCCGTGGGTCAGTGGTTCTTTCAGAGTAATCTGGGGTTCTTCCTCCACCAACTATACTGACCTCTATGTATAGCCTATCATGTGCTGAAAAACGCGTAAAAACCGACAATACGCAACTACTTCCTCTGATTTATAAATTCGTTCAAGCAATACATTTTAAACATCGACAGATAGACTACTACTACTATTACTACTACTATTACTGCTACTACTACTATTACTACTACTATTACTGCTACTGCTACTATTACTGCTACTACTACTATTACTACTACTATTACTGCTACTACTACTTTTACTGCTACTACTACTATTACTGCTACTACTACTATTATTACGACTACTATTACCACTATTACTATTACTACGACTACTATTACCACTACTACTATTACCGCTACTACTACTATTACTGCTACTACTACTATTACTACTACTATTACTGCTACTACTACTATTACTACGACTACTATTACCACTACTACTATTACTATTACTACGACTACTATTACCACTACTACTATTACTATTACTACTATTACAACGACTACTATTACTACTACTACTATCATACTACTCTATTACTACTACTATACTACTACTACTGTAACTACTACTACTATTACTGCTACTACTATATTACTACCACTATTACTGATACTATTACTGCTACTATTACTACTACTACTATTTTTGAATTTAATAAGTATTGTCAGAGTTATAAACATTTTAATGAAGACAGGAGTGACATATATTCTTCACATTTCCGCAGTACAAATGACTAATGGTACCCCATAATTCGCTTCTGCTAGACCACATGAAGGGTAGAACATCTATAATATTGGCATGTGGCGTAAAACCCTATCAAATTCAGCAAGGAGGGGTCAACATTCACAGGAAGGTGAGAGGTGCTACATGAACTGGGTACAAATGTAGACACAGCGGTCATGTCAAGCAATGTGGCATGTGCACACCGTCAGGTGTGTTATGTTATGTTTGACATGGTTCAGTTCTGGTATGAACTGCGCATCTTACTAGCATAGTGTGTTGGTTACAGCGGTAGGAGAGTAATGGGTGCGCCGTTTCATACAAAAACGCAGAACTGAACAAAGTCATTAACATCATCGTTGTCGTCGAAAATATGTACTGTACTCGTCGTAGTCAATATCATCACCGTCTTAGTCATCGATGGTAAGATACGAACCAGCTACCCTTTCAGTCACGAGTTCGGCACGCTAACGAATGCATCACCACTGTTCTTGTCTCCATAGTGGACTCGTGCGATATACGAGAGGGCGCGTCAGGTCCAATATACATCCCAGATCCCGCAGGGAAACTATTAATAGCAATAGTCTATTTGTTAATATTTGAAGCAACATTTGCTTATAACACATTCTTTAGTTTAAAGTTAATTCAGAACCTATTACAACTAACTTCCGTAAAGGGTCCAGTCGGCAGGAACTGTGATATGTCTGTCGCTTTATACATCGAAAACACTTACCATTTCAGACCTTGTGATCCACTAGGCTCGCAAAAAATTTCGTTTTCTACGACTCGTTGAGGATATTGTTCAAGAATCAATAAATCTGGTTTTAAAATGTTCTCTTTAGTAAAGAGGTGCGAAAGTGCATTAATATGGTCTTCTGCCTTCAAGTATCACTCAACAAATCGCCTTAGAATATGCGAGAGAGTAGGGAGTATTGTCTGGGGAGGAGGTCAAACCTTTCTAAATCCACTTCTGGTTTCCCTACGTTGAAAGACTATATAAGTGAACGGCTTTCAGTCAGAAGAAAAGATAATTTCAAAATCGCGAAATAATATTATCTTTAATTTTAAGGTTTATTTTTCCTGTCAAATATCATATGCAAACGGTAATCAGAATATCCTGGTCACTAAGGACAAGAACTGAATAACTGTGATTGTCTGAGAGAAAGCTCTTAGTGATGCGTACCAAGCTGGTAAAGCTACAGTGGACGTACACGGCTCTTTATAAAATAATAGGTTTAAAAATAAACCCACAATCGACGACTTTTCAACCATCAATAAATACCTGAAATTTAGTCCTTAATTTTATTCTTGCAACTTTTTAATGAATATTTTCAAGAAATAATTCATCAGCTTCAAATAGTTGCCTAGGCCTACTTTCCCTCTGGTGATGAAACATCATGGAGGTGCTGCAACGTCAGTAACAACTACGGGCTCTATTTACATCTAAAGTATTTTTCTAGCATCCGACATAAAAGAACGAGGACGTTCCGTCTGATGTCAAAGCCATGTATAAAAACTTGGATAATAAAATCTTTTGGCTGTTACATGTCTACCTTGAAACGCCAATGTCTTGGATTGGTAGCTAGTAAAACTTAAGTCTCCCGAATGGTTAGTCAGTGACATCATTCTTATAACGGTTGCTTCTTGACATCGAAGGGATGGCGCAATGGCTGAAAAGTACGAAAATTTGTGTGCTTTATCAAAGATGGCGTTTGGTACCTGCGGTCTTGTGACCACCAAAATTTGACGCACTTGTCAGCGGAACAAAAAACTAAGATCAGGCAAATAATCAAAAGGAAGCTAGTGTCGCAGATTAGCTACAGAGGTTGAAACAAACAGGATAACAAATGATAATTCTAAGCAATTAATGAGCAGCTACTAACCCAGTCATCTGGCAGAAGTGAAAATCGAGACCAGGATCTAACACATACAGAAGTAATGTTTCACTACTTAGTAATCCAGGATCATGTATATTCAACGTTATTTTTAGGCTTTCACACACCAGATGCAGCATTATCATTGAGGAACCAAACGTATAATTATGGTTGATTAGGTTTATGGAATGGTTTATAGCATCAACGTCAATGTTAATCCAATCATCCAACCAATTAAAAAGGTCCTATAATTAAATTAAGTCAAAAATAAATACGTCCTTCTGCCACCTTCCTAAGATATATCAAGGGAAGAAAATTAAAGACGAAGTAAAGAGGGCGGGGTGGGGAAGTGTACACGGAGTAAACTGAACTCAGTTTGGTGCTGATCATGGCAGACACATATGTATGTTAACACCTTAACAAAATAGTTCCAGATACTTGGCCTCTTTACTTTGTTGCGATGGCCTGTAATGGTCAATGTAATACATGTCTTGATTGTAATCTGAACTAAGTAAATTCTAGGTTAAAAAAAAATGTGGTAGCATGTCTTTTAGGTGAACGAAATATCGCCCATGATCACAGAAGCACTTCCTTTGTCAACCCCTTAGTCTCGGATGTGTGTAGTTTTTGCACGTTGTCAAGCTGTTCAGTTTCGGAAGTCACTAAATCTGGTATGCAGTTAGTAGTTTTTCAATGCCTCAATAGAAGTGATCGGTTTTGAAAAATACCAAACTTACGAAGTTTGCACCTTTATAATTATGAGGATATCATGGCGCATCGCTCTTTACGGCAGAATGTCAAACTATGATCGGGGACGGATACTTGGATATAAAACAAGGTACCTTACTGCAAGTGTACACATAAATGAATCAGTAAGACAGACCCAGAAATTATCCGTTTCGTCTTTTTAAAGGGTCAATATAAGCAAAGCGTGTAACTCTGGGTTCGTATTCTCTATAGGGACTCTAAAATTGTTTTCTTATAATCACGGTAGCCCGCCAAAATGCATTATTTTATAAATCACGGTAGCCCGCCAAATGGATTATTTATGTAATTATGGTAGTCCAAGTAAATATTTGAAGCCCATTAATTTAGTAAGTCATTTAACCCCCAGTGCTGAAAAAAAAAATCATTGTTTTGAACGTTGAGAAATAGATTTTTGCTTTTCTGACCCTATTTTAGCATCAAAACCTCTTAAAAACAATTATCTCCTTCATGTGTTGTTCATGCGTCAGAGGGCAATCCGATACCAGCCGAACAAAAAAGAGACAATAGCTACATGGCAAAAATAATGTGTCATGTACATAAATACATGATAAACATAATATATAAAGATGGATTTTCTACAGAGAGAGAGAGAGAGAGAGAGAGAGA